>JAPYZE010006195.1:0-15625 GCA_030522805.1 Leptomastidea abnormis | reverse complement strand
AAGTAAAATAGTGAGATTTTAAATACAATTAATTTTGTTTTTCGAAATTCTTTGAGAAAGCATTCTGCTAATGTAGTTAGCAGCGGTTTTTTATTTTTATGCGTTAAAACGAGAGGCGATCCGTTTGTTAAAATTTATCATTCTCTTTGCTTTTGCAGTGGGCAAAGGCATAAGAGCAGAAGATTGGACTTGCAATTTTATAGTGAGTAAAATGATAACGTGAGTTGAGGGTGGAATGGATGTGTTATCTATCTGAGAGACTAAATAATTTTTCAAGATGCCACTGAGAGACAGCTAAATATATTATCTGAGTAGCCCATGACTTTTAACCTTAGAAATCATGATATATGTTATTCATACAAGGCAGATGGTTTTGCATTTTAAAAAAAAAAAAAAATCCCGTTTGCTGCACTTTATTCTTGAGACTACTTTAACGACTTTCCTCTTCGATTTATGTATCTAAGCACTGGCGATGAGTGAAACCTGATGAATGTGTATACTAACCATATATATGTTCTGAAAGAAAGAGAGGGAATGCCTGGTGGACCGATATATTTTATACGTATACGCTGCGGGGGCTTCAAAATTTCCCTCGGGAAAGGCAGAGTAGCATGTAAGTATTGGACGAAAATTATCTAAAAAGAGGTTTAGGTCTTGACTGAACTTATCTCGTGAGATTATATCTAGCTAACTAACCGTCATCGTTATTATTGTTGTCGTTGCGTGCCATATCTATAACAACTTAGTGTACTTAATTGCGGGTGAATTTGGGAATTACTATTTGACGTCTTGTAAATATATGAAACAATACAAAAGAATAAGGTACATAAGTAGGTACTATTTTTCTGCACTTATGTTTGAATTTAATTTCATAATTAAGCAATTAACAACTGTAATTTATAAATATAATGCTACTTATTTGATAATTTTTTACTTACATTTAAAAAGAGAATGCAACTGTATAATTCCGAATTTTTATGTGCGCATTTGCGTGGGAACTATAGAAAGCTGGTTTGAAAATTGTTCAGAGAATTCTTTGTCGATTTTCAATTATTTGGAGGTGGACGTATAAGAAGACGCTTAGAGGTAGACTCACTAGACATGAAAAGGGTTGACAGGTCGTTGAATCAATTTTGTAGACTGAAAAGTTGGATGACAGCTGATACGAGATCCGAAAACTTACCGACCACGGTAGATCAGTAAGAAAGCGTACCTATAACGTTGTAAAAAAATTGTGAAAAAAAAATATCAATAATCATCTTAAAAAATTCAAAAAAAGACAGACTATAATTAAATCAAATATATTAGCCACATATGATTATCGAGAAAGAAAAAAGTTGCTCTCTTTAAAAGAGTAGTAGTGGTATAAAGTTAGTTACACAGCTGGTGGAACGTGACAATCATAAAATAAAAGAGTAAGACCTTAGCGATGGTAGTAGTTGGAGTAGTTTGGAATTGAGATGGAGTTAAAGGGAAAGGAGGATATCCTATTAGATGCGATTTCAACGGAATAATAAGGGATAGCAGTGAATGGAGGGAAGTTTGCGTTATTAACCGACCGGTGACGAAACTTTGAGATTTTAGTGCTTTAGAATTAGTTGTGCTTTGAACAAAGGCATATAAGAGAGACCAGAGCTGAATTATACCATTTAATTTTAGCAATTTTGTTAATTGAATTCTTTAAAAAATTATTATTTCAAATTTAGAATTTCAGGAAGCCTCTTAATATTTTTCAAGTCAAAAAATTAAAATTTACGACTTGCGGTAGCACAATAATAAAAACTACTTTGTTTACTAACTTTAATAAAAAGAACGAAGATTGTCGAAATGAGAAAAATTATTCCTTTTTTGCTTGTCTATTAATTTAGTATTTATTTAATTGTTTTCATTGATTATGTAAGCACATGACACCTATAATTGTATTAAAAAAATTCATAAGTGATATAGCAGATAAAGCAGCATTTTATCAATCTAATATGCTCCAGACTTTGTTTACACATTATCTGAACAAGATTCAAGCAACGTGTAGTTCAGTCCCATGAAATCGTTTAGTTCAGCCCCTGGATTATCCAACTATCAAAAGTAACATAAAAATAACAATAACTAACATATCGATTTGAGAGAAAAAAAACATAATTAAGGCCGATATTTAAGTGCTGGCCAATAATCAGATACGAGAATGTTTGCTTTAAAAATTCAAGAATTACGGTACTTTTATAACTACATTGTTTAATAAAAAAATTAAGTCATTAAATATAAAACACGTCAGAAAAAAATATTAAATGAATATTTATTTATAAAATAAATATTTAAAAGATACTGCCTACTCAGATATATGAGTTTTCGTTTTGATACATCCATGCATTCATTTGATCATGAGTATCATAGTCTCTCTCTCTGTTAAATTTAACGTACACACAGTAAACTTCATTCATAACTTTAATGATATTATAATTTTGTAATTTTTATCATCAAATGTGAAACATCCTCTTTTTAATAATTTATTGGAATTACAATTTAGTAGTTACTCAATAAGAAATTGAGATATTTTAAGAAATTCAATTGTAAATATGCCTCTACTTCCAATAGCTCTTTTTTTAGAATTAGAAGATTTTGGAATTCTATTAATATCGATATTTCTAATTTCTCACATCGAGTTTATTTTTAAAAAGCATTCTAAATCATTATTATATAACTTTTATTAATATACTATATTTTATTAACTCTCTTAAATTTACTGTGCCTTTCGCCACATACCTACTGTATATTATATTATATTCCTTGTTAATATATTTTTTTTTTAATATTGTAAATGGGTTTCTTGCTCGTAAATATATTTCAAAATAAAATAAATAAAATAAAAATAATATTTATTTTCAAATTACTTCACTCACAAATTTCAATGCTCCTCTCGTCATCTTATCATCCTCATTTTCATCATCGACAAAGCGTCTACCATATAGCAGCAGCGACCTTAATATTGCAAAATCAGCACGAGAGAACGGAATATATAGCTTCCACCATGTAAAACCGTCCTATTGCCTTCCTGGGGTTATACGTGTCAATATAACGGTAGACACGTGACATTCGGATGAGGTAGGCACGAAGCTTGGACTTAGTTAGAGCGACGACGAGTGTAGGATATTGACTGAAATGCATGCGACTGATATGTGCATCAGGGCTCCTGACCGATCTAGCGTTTGTTAATTAACTAGTTCAATTAATAATTTAATAATCGTTATCGACTTTACGAAGGCGTGACGACCAAATATAACCTCTTCTTCTCTCCTTTCCTGTCTTTCTCTTGCACGTATCAAGTATTATTTAACGAGGATTGAGAATTTAAACACCGAACATTTAAATATTTGGCATTAGGTGTTTTAAAAAATTCCTATTTTGATAATTTTATACTTTTTTCAACAAATTTTAATTTTTAACTGTAAAATTCAGGAAATTATTAAGATTAAAATGTTTTAGACAATAAAACTAATGTAGAGTTAACTTTATTTTTTAAATTTATATTGAAAAAATAGAGTTTAAAAATTTATAAAGAAAATTAATTTAACAAACTATAAACAAAGTCAATTAAAAAATATATAAACAATTTAATGTCTGTATTCAACTCCGCTATTTTCTCTGCCCCTTTCCTTCTAAAGTCTTATGGGGGAGAAGAAGGAACAGATCTTTTACCCACTTAATCGAAATTGAATTTTCAACTCTGATATTTCTTTTTTTTTCTAAAAGGAAGCTGCGGACTTTATTTGGTTGGTCTTCACTTGGTCTATAGTGTTAAAAAATTTTAATTATCATTAAAAAAAAAAAATAGTATTCGTATATCCACTAAATAATACCAGTAAATAAGCTAATTACACCAATTGTAACAAATAAAAAAATTTATAATATTTGAACCTTATCTTTGTGTACCTTCAAAGTCTACCATATAATAAAATTTTGAATACTTTTTTATGTTTAAATTTACTTATAATTTGTGTATCTTATACAGATTTTTTACAAAATTAAATATTCTTGACAGTACTTTTTTATAATCATTTAATCAGGTTTAAATTGTGTATCTTATAATTATTGCTTAAATTCATCTACTCAAAGGTTTCTGATTTTCTCAGAAAGACTTCTACATTTTTTTAATGGTATGCCATTTACATTTATTTTTTTCAAAAAATGATAATTTTAAAGCTTGTAACATTGATTTTCTTAATCTTATCTGTCGCTGGAAGAGGTAAAGGTATAGGAATAAAAATCAAAGCACGTTAAATTATGTATAGCTATAAGATATGCTACCTCTGAGAATTAAAAAACGAATTTCTAATCTTGCTCGCATAAGAAATGTTACACACTGCAAATTACAACAGGTTCTTTTTTTCAAGTATAACAAGAAAGGCACAAATATAAATCGTATATCTAGATGCTTCCATATACATACATTTATTCGTACGCATCGTTGTCAGTTTCAAAATTTACGGTGGGAAAAGTTTCGTACTCAATGCTTTCTATCCATGAGTAAGCATCGAATCATTTTTGTCTACAGCTATCCTGGTTTTTACGTGGTGAAAAAAGCGACCCGCGTGTTGCTTTATAAACTTATCAACGAGTATTTATATGTGTATGAGGATATAGAGAGAGAACGAACTGGTTTTGATTTAGTACAGAGGCTGTTTCGTGCTCATGAATATTCTCCCCTAGGTGAACGTTTTATCTCCAAGCGACAGGCACGAGTGCAATATGCTGAGAGACAGAGATTTTTTTGTTTGCACTTTCATGTATATTTGTTTCTATACGTTCTGTTTTAATGAATATGAGTTTGTGTAAATTTTTCGAAAAGAAAAAAATGTTAAATAAATAATTCACGAATGATTCTTAATTATTATTGAGTATTAAGAAAGAATAAAAGATTAAATTTTATTCAAATCTTTCTGTTTTTAAATGAATTCAAAATCTAAATGACAAAAATAATTCAGTCCAAATCTTCTTCTAAACAAAGGTTTATAAACTCCAGCATCTGTGTGGTATTTCCTATGGAAAAATAATTACTAATCAGATGCACACGCGATTAATATGAAAGATTAGCAAAAAAAAAAAAAAAAAAGAAGAGAACAGTGACACATGCTTGAAAGTGTTATCGCCACTATAAAAAATTTGAAAAATACTCATAAAGTCAACGCTTGCTTTACTGCGTAAAAATTTATATATCAACCCACTTGAGTTCTCTCTTTTTCTCTCTTTTATCTAAAAAAAAGTGTGAAATCATCTACAACTCTTTTTTTGTTTTCAAAGAAAAAAATAAGTCAATTGAGAAAAAAAAAAATGGTGAAAGAGAGGGCACTAAAATGTTGAAAGTTAAAGACGATAAGACAATGATGAAATGTTTTTAATCAATCTAGTTGAAATGTATAGGTATCTTAAAATGAATATCATTTGTGTGTTACGTCATGTAGGAAATATTTAAAGTCGATGATCTCGAAAATGGTGATGTAAAACTACTACTGAACAAGGTCAAATAAAATACGAATAAATTAAAAAACTTCATAATGTACTAAAATTAATTTAGGTTAAATTATTTCATAGTAAGATTTTTTTATGAAAAAAATTTTATATAAAAAATAATAATAAAAATATAAAAGTATAGAGTTTTGAACAAGGCTTTTAAGGACAGCTTCATAAAAATTCCGGTATTAAATTAATGTATGGTCAACTAACAATGATTAGGGTATTGTTAAGAATGTTGTTTAGCTACAGAAAATTAGAAAATTTTGTAAGAATTAATTTACCGTGCATTTTAAAAATGTAAAAAAGCTATTTTTTATTTAGTTTATAGATTTTCAATTGTTAAAGTTTACAAAAAAATTAAAGTCTAATTTTAGTCCTAACTTTGTTTCACTTTTATTAAAAAGATTTCATATAAATTTTATTTTCTCAAATTTGTAAAAATTAAAATATATCAGTGTGTAAGATGCACATGGTAATTCTAGTGCATATTATGTAATAAAAATAAATATCTATTTTATTACCGGATGGTAAGGAAAATTGAATATGAAAAAACGGATAGGTTGTCATGAAAGTATATATAATCATTATAAGAGATAAAGGAGTAATATGAAAGAAAAAAAAAGAAAAAAGAAGAAGAATTGGACGGCGGAATAAAAGCACATAAGAAAGAGAGAGAAATACGAGCTTGGGTATAGCAGTGCAAAGTCCATTAGTGACCTAGTGCAGTTGTACAAGACTTTTCAGTTTACGCGTACATTAGGGAGGGAAAAAGATATAGGAAGGAAGAATATACGTCGAGCTTTGTCCTCACGAACACATAAGAGGGGGAAGATAAAGGGAAAATATAAGTAAAAAAGTGGTACGGAAAGATGAGCTAGAAGAAGAGAAAGGAAAATATATTGATGAGAATAGAGACATTGTATATATACTGAGGAGGAGGAAAGGGGAGAGTAGGATAAGTATAATAGAGTGGAAGGAAAGAGATAAAAAAATGTATAAGAAAATGAGAAGTGAGCTGAGAAGATCAGAGCAGAGTTTGAAAAGCAAGTTTGAACTTTTTTCTTTAGTAGTAAGAGGGGGGTATATGGGATTATAGGTCAGCTTTTCTTAATCGGTAAATCGGTATTTTGAGTCTTGATTTCGCGTTATTACTTTCTTTCTTCTCTCTCTCTCTCTCTTTTTCTTTCTCTTATAATATATGTTGTTGATTTTTACTTTTTAGTTGTTCTTTTATTTCTAACCTTTACATTAAAAGCGCGAAGGAAGAAAATTTTTGTAGTAAAGCCGAAAATAACACCTGCTTTGAAAGTTTTTTTAATGAAAATGTCAAGTTGTAAGTTGATCGAGGTGGATGAACTGATAATGGTGTAAGTACAACTTTTTACACATAACTTTATACTTTGTTATAAGTTTGTTTAAAGCATATCTATATTTTTTTACATGTATTTTTTTATTTATTTGAAAAAGTTTTTAGATGATTCTTTGGGTTATAATTTTAAGAAAGAAATTAAATTATTGAAATTAGAATAAATCAAATTAAATTATTGAAACAAATTTTGTAAAGAGTTCTTTGTATAGTTTCATTGAGTTAATTAACTTTAAAATTCATATGTAATAATTATTATTCTTACATAAAGCGTCAAAAATATTATTGTGATGAAAATTATCAAGCAACATTGATGGTAATATAACAAATTATCTACTTGAAAAAAATGTTGATTTACTGTATTTTGACATTAAGTTAGAATATAATTAACAATACGACTTTACATTAAACGTACATTCGCAACAATATCGAACGCAGAAAATAATCTATGAACAAATGTTATAAAAAATTTTATTATTATTTATCTACGCACAATCAATAATAAACCAACAAAACACTAATAACAAGACACTATTTATTTATACAGACACTATTACGTATCTTACAGACCACAATAAAGCTATATTACTCTAGGCTATTAAATTTATAACTACTCTGATAATAACCATTAAAAAAATCAATTTGAATCTTTATTCTTCTTTCATGATTGCCAAAAAAAAAAGAAAAATATATTAATATAATATAGGTAGGTATATAGAATAAATAGCGCCTTCATATAATTTAAATTATTATCTTGCAAACTTAGCGAGTAGATAAACTATAGAGTATCTGGCCCATAGGGCTTCTAGCCCCCACCTGGGCCAGAGATTTCTAACCCAAGTGGGCCAGTAGCCTTACACAATTTCTAGGCCACCCCCTCAGCGTTGTGTTGAGTTGTAAATATAAAATTGTTTACAACAAATAAGTAAAAATAATAAATTTTAAAATATTTTTTTTTACATTTAAATTAAGAAACTTTTTAAATCTAAAAATAAAATATAATTTGTTGAAAAAATTATTTATAAATCCTATAATAAAATTTTGGTGTCCCCGTTTTATTCGTGATGTGATTGGCTTAGAAAAAAACAAAACAAAACCTGCATAGACATATATAATACATGATCGAGCGCGCGAAGCGCGCCTATAGATGACTAGTAATTTTAAATTTCTGAATAATTTATTATATTTATTAATAATTTATAATTTAAATGTATATAAGAAAAAAAAAATTAAAAGTGAGAAAAAACTTTTTAATTGTTTAAATATTTATTTAAATTAATAATATAATAATAATAATAATAATAATAATAATAATAATAATAATAATAATAATAATAATAATAATAATAATAATAATAATAATAATAATAATAATTAATATTATTTAAAAAAAAGTAAAAAATAAAAAAGTGAAAAAGTGAAAAGAATGAAGTGATGGATATGAGGATTCGAACTCTCGCCATATATATTCGAGTTCAGTGCTCGGCCGCTAGGTGGCGGCCGACAAACTTTCGATGTCTCACAATAAATTTAGTTAGGTCTATAACATAAGTATGATCTGGATAGCTCTGGCTGCGCCTCTGGGGGCTGCTTTGACTGCTGCAATTCCTCCAGCTGTTCTAGCTGCTCTACCTCCCCATTTTTTCCGGCTGAAGTGGTGGTGAAGGCGGAAATATGGGGAGAGATACCAACTCACCTAGCAGATTCTCCCCCAATGCTGTTTGGGTCTCAAAGGGAGTTGCCGGTGGTAGTGGAGGTGGTGGACGTGGAGGAAATCTTACCACCATCACTTTCTTCACCAATGTCCTTACTGATAAGACTTTTGGCTTTTTACACTTTTCTTTTGAAAAAGCATCATCAAGCATTTTCAAATTAATTTCAAAATATTAAAAGTTACTGCGTTTTAAATACGCACACACGCACACACGTATACGCACACACTTATATGTACATACACAGGCTTTTTTTAAAAATGCCTTTTTTGTGTAAAGGATGCTTTGAAACTTCGAAAAAATTAAAAAAAAAGAATTAAAATTTTTAAATTACAATATCTTCTCTTTAAAAAAGCTAAGATAATCAAGTAAATAAGCACTATTGAGAATTATGCATTGAAATAAGTATTTTGAAGTATTTACATTTTGTTTGTACGTTATGAATTAATTTATGATTTTTATTTCACATTACTTTTAAAAATTTATGTTTAGAATCATTAATAAAAATAATGTAACATTTTAACAACATATTTAAATATTTTCATTACGGACAAAAATAAAGCTACAGAGACCGTCGTGGGTGTAAAATACTCTTTTTTTTGTAAAAAACCCGCATACGCACAATTAAAATGAGAGAAGCTTGCGCGTGTGTTTGCGTGTGTGTAAAAAAATATTAATTAATCTAACTCACCATCAATAAATTGTGTAAATGTTGAGCTGTCATTTATATTATTTTTGATCTCTGTCAACACGGCCGATTTGAAGACATCGTTACTGCGTCCTCCATAAGACATTAGGATCCGGTTTTTTTTTAATTGTAGCATCCATCATATTAATAATCATGACTTTTATTTCTATTACTTCCTGATCCTCAAATCCTTTCATCTTTCTAAAAACATGTAAAACTATTAGGATTCTTAAATTTAAATAAAAACAGTTTAATTTTCTTAATTCAAACTTTAAATTACTTATTATTACGTCTCTTTTTCAAAACGGAAGCAAGAAGCTTACACTACTAATATTTATATATAATATCGTGGTAGACTTGTACACCTCGAGTATAGCTGCAGATCGGCAAAGCAAATTTTTACTTGACCATATAATTTATGAAGGCGATCGTAATGAGCAAAACAAGTAAAAATTGGCTTTGCCGATCGGCAGCTATACTCGAGGTGTACAAGTCTACCACAGGCATTATATATAAATATTAGTAGTGTGTTAAACAAAAATATGTTAATAGATTGAGGATATCGATTTGAAATTTCGCATACTTATTTATTATATTAACTTTGTAATCGCCAGAAGACAACATTTGCCTCGTATAAATCTATGTGTAAGAGAGGAGCAAAAAATTATATTACCGGTATTCGTAAATTTGACCTCATCCGAAAAAATAATTCGGTTGTAAAAGTTTCCGTCAGCCATGTGTCTGTAATTAATCCATCTGGCAAAACGAAGACGAGCGTTTCTAGCATTGTTATTTAGTGCTTGGTGATTTTGCACATGGTAAGAGTGCATTCGCAATTCATTTTTCAAAATCTGCCTTAGTGTTTTCCTATTAACTCCTGAAATTTATATATAAAAATGATTATAAAGAATTATTTAAGTATTAGTTTTAATAATGTACCGATTTCAATAGCAGCCCTTCGGGCACTTTGCCTTCCACGTACACCCTAAAACCTCTCTCGCATTTCATCCGCGAGAGGCTCTCTTATAGGTCGCATTCGAGGGGCTCGAGGCGCGCGAGCATTTCCATGTTCTCTATAAGTTTCTGCTAACCTGTGAATTATCAAAATAATCCAAATTCTAACTCATTAAACAATTTATCGGTTTTATAAATTTGAGATGACTGTAAAGTGAAGCTCGTGCATTCGTGATCTGATTGGCTAATGTTTAAGATGTAATATGATTGGTTTAGTTTGATATACATAGCGCAAAATCCTAATAAACTCAATAATTAAATGAAAAAGTAAAGCAATTTAAAAATAAGCTTTTTGAATTTTTTTTTCTTTAAATAAAGAAAAACTTAGAATGGATTCATTTTTACGTGTAATTGATAAATTAAGTAGTACGGCGCAACATATAATAGGTTAGCGAGTGTCTACATCGGTATGCATAAATATATACAAAAACAAAAAAAAAAACATACCTCGGTAAACGCGCGCTAGCTTATTATATTCTAAATATTGTAAATTGAGTTGAAAAAGGGAGAAAATTAAATTTTAGTAATAATTTTTTAACAGTAAACTAAAACCGAATCCTTAATTGTAGCGTTTTATTACTTTTCTCGTAAAATTATCGTGATAATAAAAAAACGTAACTGGGTGTGCATATCCCAGATGTTTGCTTGTTGCTATGAGTTTACGCCAAAGATGGTATACTGGCTTAGGAAGTAAGGGGCGCAAACTGAGAAAAGTGTTGCTACCTGATAGAAAGATTCTCCGGCACGGTAAGTCAGCAAGCTTGGGGCTAAGATCTAAAAACTGATCACGAACATCTGCAGATGTAAAGCGTAATACGATTGTCTTAGTTTTGATCTGATCAGTATCAACTTTACAGTTTGAAGAACCAGAGGAAGATTTAGTGAACTGACTTCAGGCAGATGCATTCAAACTAAAGGGAGAAGCATTGACAGGCTCAGATTCGCCTTGGGCAGCAGAATCCTTTGACCCTTGCCAGGGACGAGTACCAGTTAAATGGCTAGAGAAATGGGTATCACCAAGAGCGTCAAAAAGATCTGCTATAATATTAAAATCTGGCAAAGGGGTGCTTGAGGGAATTCCAGTCAAAAAAGCTTCGCAGGAATCTACTGCTGAGAGCTTAACCACTGCTTTTCTTAACTGTCGCTGTGACTGACTCAGTAAGATGAGTCGAATCAGGGTCAGAAGCAGATTGAGCTTGTAATGCCTCAAGCTTTTTTACTTTAGACCTAAGATCTTCGAGGTCTTGGGAGCAAGCATCAAGTTGAGTTGTAAGCTGGACAGCGTATTCCTCCTGGTGCCTCGCGTAAGTTGTAAAGACGCCATAAAACGTAGAAAACCAAGCCGGAGTATTCTTACCAAGATCAGGTGGACAAAGTAGAAGCGAAGAAAGTGGCAGTATATTAGCCTGACACAAGTTACTAGTATGAATATTTGCAGAAGCAAAACAGGAAGAACACCTGAAAGGATTGACAGTACCCGAAGGTAGGCACGAAGAATCAATTTTGAGATGGCACTGAGAGCAAGTCTGCAAATGATGATTACTAATCATAATTTGGAAAAATATATTATGGTGCATATTTCGACGTATTTTTTTCCATTCTTGCATATTTTTACATGTTTTTGATGCATATTTGCATGCATATTTTAGCAATTTTTGTTGCATAAAATCCGCTCTCTAATGATTAGTATGCAGTAAAATTTTTGGGATCATGAGGATTAGCTATTCGAGGTAGTGATGAACATTTTGGTTCAGTGCATAATGGTAACTAACTAGGTATTTTAGAGCTCCTTAGCATTTACGATCCGTTTTTAAGGTAACATATAGATAAATACGGTAAGAAAGGTCAAGAAAGTACATCTTACTTATCTACAAACATTTGCGAAGAGTTTATACCATAGGCGAACAAGTGCAACTTTATATTTTAAACGAAGTAAAAAAAGCGAAATACTATTCAATTAGTGTCGATTCAACGCCTGATAATTCATATATCGATCAATTAACCTTTATATTTCGATATGTTACCGATGAAGGGCCAATTGAGCGTTTTATAATGTTTTTGCCAATTGTACAGCATAAAGCTGAATGTTTGTTTGAAACAATTTTTAATTTTTTAAAATCAAATGAAATCAATATCAACGATTGCAGAGGACAGTCGTACGGTAATGCATCGAATATGTCTGGTCGTTATAATGGAGTACAAGCACGTATCAAACAAATAAACAAATATGCTGAATACATTCCGTGCGCAGGACACTCATTAAACCTTGTAAGTGTTGCGGCAGCTGAATGTGTCGTACCAGTAGTCTCGTACTTTGAATTAGTACAAAAATTGTATAATTTTTTTTCAGCGTCGACTTTCAGATGGCAAAAATTATCACCGCATTTTGAATCAACGGGGAAAAGAATTAAAGATATGTCTCATACAAGATGGTCAGCTCGAGCTGATGCAATCGATTTTTTATATGCTGGATATGATAAGACTTTAGCAGTTCTTCAAGAAATTTCTAAAATTGAAACGCAATCTACCGATACAAAACTTGAAACTAAATCTCTTGTTGAACACATGTCTAAGTTAAATAATATTTTCTTAATTATTGTTTGGCATGATATTTTGAATCGTATTAATGAGACCAACAAAAGTTTACAAAAAGAGCGATTAGATTTAAGCGTAGCAGTTACGTTGTTGAAGTCATTGTCATTGTGTATATCTGATTTAAGAGATAATTTTAATATTTACTTAAAGAAAGCAAAAAATTTTTATAATATACCTATCGACTATACAGAATGTAGAACAAGAGAAAGAAACATAAGACTAGAGTCTTTTGACAGCTCAAGTAAAAATACTGTTTTTAAAAGCGATGAAAAATTAAAAATTGAAATTTTTAATTCAATCATTGACTCTTTGTCTAAAAAATTTAAATGAAAGAGTAAATATTTATCAAAAAATTAATGGTCAATTCAAATTTTTTACGGAACTTCGAGAAATGGACTTGGATAAAATAAAAATATCTTGTGAAAACTTAGCAAATAATTATGATAAAGATATAATAAGCACCGATTTGTTAAATGAATGTCTTCATTTCAAAAACTATGTAGAAGTACTTGAAAAAAAAACATGTCCATAATAGAAATGTATATGTAAATAAAAAAAGATTTATTAACCTCTACTTTTCCTAATTTAGAAATAAGTTTTAGAATATTTTTAAGTTTAATGGTAACAAACTGCTCCGGAGAACGATCGTTTTCTCAATTAAAATTAGTAAAAAATGATCATCGGAGTACAATGTCTCAATTAAGATTAAATGATTTATCAATCATGAATATTGAATCTGATGTACTAACAAAGATTAATTTTGATAATTTAATTCGGGACTTTGCAGCTGTAAAGTGTCGACGAAAAATTTTATAAATTAATAAGAATTTTTGTATTTAATTTATAAATATATATCATATGATTTAAATATAAAAAATATTTTTTTAAATTTCAATGTGTTGAATTATATATAATTTATTCCAATGCGGGGGCTCCTTCATGCCCGGGGCCCTGGGCCAGGGCCCGGTCTTATAGGCGGCACTGAGTATATAAGCAAGCTATTAATTTATGTTTACGCTAGGCTTTTGAAGATAGATAATTGGTGAAATATTTTTACAACTTAGCCAATGTTGCCAAGGTCTGGCTTTTGTTTGATGAAATAACGGATGCGGAAACAAATTTTTAGGTACACACGATGTATTGCAAACGATTTAAGACGAGATTTTATGATGTTTAATGTAACATTTTTAAGAAACTTTCAATGAATTGATAAAAAATTTAATTTTTATTAATTTTAATTTTTAATTTTCATATTTTCAAGTTTATTAAAATATAAAATTTTTAAATAAGTTATTAAAATCGTACCGAGTTAATTAAACGTCATGCATTTAAAACAAATTTTTTATTTTTTATCCAAATACTTGTTCAATTTACAAATTTAAAACAAATAAATTTTCATTTTTTCAACATATGTCATAATGCCGCTTAATCAAAATACACGCGTACCTTTTAAAACAAAAGCCAAACATACTTACATGAAAATGTAAAAATCCACTTATAGTAGTCAAAAGACAAAAAAACGTGTTCTTAAAAAATGTCTGTGTGTACATGTTATTATTTAAGAATATTTCTCAGCTTTTTTTAATCGTTTTTCTATCTATTTTAAAAAAAAGTTATAGGCAAAATAGTGAGAAATTAGCGTTTTTGGTAATTTAACATGGAATTATATGGGAAAAGTAAGATGCGCCTGAAAAAGGTGTATCATAACGAATATTTCACGTTGGATCGATATTTTTCGTTAAGTATATGACCCAACGAAGAAATAAGTCCTCAAACAGAAGCGTACCTTGAAATGAAAAAAAATTTTTTTTTTAACCATATAGCAGTCTTTTTTTGTGGATTTGCTCATATGATTAAATAAATAAATAAATAAATAAATAAATAAATAAATAAATAAATAAATAAATAAATAAATACATAAAAGATTACGAATTATCAATTTATAGGAGGTAACTATAGCGAATTTATATGTCAAAATAAACAAAACATTCATTGCAATGTTATTTTTTGAGAGTATTAAAAAGTTTATAATGGCAGAGTCTACACGCAATTTCACGGCTACAGAAAAAGAGGTGCTCAAGAGCCTTTTTAATGAGCATCTCAATATATTTGATTCTGATAAGTCAGTAGATGCTGTAATGGAAAGGAAAAAAGCTTGGAGGGAAATTACATACGATTATAATTCAAGTGCTGATGTTGTTAAAGTAAGTTAAATCTCTTATATTATTATCTTTTTTTCAATTTTTCATTTCTTTTTATTTATAATAAGTCTGCAAACAAGTCAATTTTACTATATAGTATACGAGGTTAAGATATCATCATGAGTAGGTACAGATATAAAAAATATTTATTTTCTAAGTCAAAGAATTTAACACGCAATGCCTATCAGTCTTGCAAAAACATACACATTCATTAATAGTTTTAATTATTTTTTAATAAATTGAATTTATATATTTTAGAGAACTGAAAAGCAGCTAATAAAATTTTTTCAAAATAATAAATATAATCTATTAAAAGGAACACCAATAAAAGGTAGTGTAGTACTTTAAAATAAATTTTCGTAACTTTAAATAATTAATAACTCCAAAAACCAACCTTTTTAAAAAAAGGTATAAAGTGTACGGCAAGTTTGATAAGATCCAACTACTTTTATACTAAAACGTCTTTTTTATAAATCAGTATAAATGGTAAAACTCATTTAAAAAATTAATTTTTAAATTATACAAGTAATGAGATCAATAAAAA
>JAPYZE010006194.1:0-15183 GCA_030522805.1 Leptomastidea abnormis | reverse complement strand
TTAGTGTGATACCTTCTTCTGCGTTTAGGAATATTGTTCGATGAAGTGGGAAGAAGCTCACGTGTGTCGAAATGCAGTACTTTCTTTTTCTTTGCTCCCCTCGTGTTCCCGCACACAGCAACAGCTGCTGCTACTACTATTCCTACTTAGTCTTTGCCAAAGATATTTTCGAATTTTAGAAACCGACAATTCAAAAATTATATGCATATAGGTATATACATGTCTAAATATCGCATACCCGATGACGATGCGATATTTTTTGCCCTCCCACCATTTTACTTTTCTTTTTCCTCTTTCTTCTCACTTACTTCTCGATTCATGCCCAGCATTGAAAGATATTATCATTTTAGAGAGACAAAATTCTAGAGAATTCTATTCTCTTTTTCTCGATAGAATATCGCATACCTAAGCAAAGTTACACAGAGCTGAGTACAATACTGTTGTCGGGCTAAGCCTTCGTTTTGATTGCAACAATTACACACGATTATTCATTTTTAAATCAATTCCCGATCAAATTCAATATTCTTCCATCCTCCGAATGAATTGAACAACAAACCTGAACAATTATCATTTATAATAATCGATTAAGATAATCAATCGCGTTGGATACATCTACCTCTATCAACGTCTCTTACGAAGACTAACGACTTTGAAAACGACTTGAGAAAACACACACACACACACACACACACACACACACATACACTGGTTAAAAAGTTATTATATATTACTTTGATGAATAAGAAGGTTAATACTTTGAGGGCGCATTTTTTCGTTTTCATACATTGAAGTTGATAAACAATTAAAAACATTTGACTCACGTTAAAGTCTTGCATGAGCTTGTCCCGGAAGGATCTGACTCACGTTAAAGTCTTGCATGAGCTTGTCCCGGAAGGATCTGAGATGCGAGAAGACGTACATGTAGCTCTTAGGGTTGGCTCGGGAGTGGAGATTCGCGACTGCGAGAAGAGGCGCGACAATACTACTGTCCGACGCTACCTCGAGCGCGACATCGCGATTCCACTCGTACTCGTTGCTCGCCGCGTCCAGCTGCTGCTGCTGCTGCTCACTCTGCTTCTCATCCTCGTAGTGCTGTAGAACTTTTTTCAGGATAAGGTCGGGTTCGAGCTCGTGGCTTGCCTGTGAAAATCAAAAATTACCTTTTCTTTCATCTTCTGCAGTTTTACAGATAAACAATTGTGTTAAAAATAATGACGGATTTTAATCCAGACGGATATTACCGAAGCCAGTTACTTGCTGTTAATGTTACGTATTTTATTTAGCACTACACACTCAATTTATATTTTAACCACGTATTTTTAATCTAATTTATCTAACAATGTATGTAAAGTGAAGTGTGCAAAATATTTATTGATACTTAATTTTTTTTCCAAAAATAAATTTATCTTAATTGTTGAAAAGCAATAAAAATAAGGCACCTTTTAAGGAACTTACATATTCCTTTTAATTTTCAAAAGTAAGTTAAGCTTTTGTAATGTGTATCTGACATTTTAAAATAAAAGAAGTATTTGTTTGCTGCACACATTCTCCCCAGAGTGTAGTGCTAGACATATAGGAGAGCTTGAAAACGAAATCAAAGTGTCTCCACAGAGTTGCCTTCTCCCTCTATCTCTCATACTGCCTTATACGGTAGCATCAGCAACAAAAGCAGCAGCAGCAGCAGTAAGAGCGTCAAGTATATATACAAGAGATGTACACGAACCTTGACGCTGTCTCGGATGAATTCGTCTCGCTTGGAGTCGGACAGTCCCTCGAGCAGGGCCACTCCCGGCAGCACGTAGAATTTCTCCAATTCCGTCACGCCGTACATGAGGTCGAACCTGGAAAAACAATATGCGTGCAGGCTCGTCTCCAGTCTTGCATTCCCCTTGGACTCGCTAGGTAGGAAGCGGAGAGGAAGGCTTGAGTTTTAAGCTGCCATGGCTTTAAAGCCCTCTACATCTCAATGCTTTCCCGGAGTATAGAATTAGCCGAGCTATCTCTCTCTCTCTCTCTCTCTCTCTATCACTTCAGTCCTTGTAACTTCTATTACATGCGAATGTTTACTACAGATAGTAGCAAAGCTTACATTTGATTTTACCGTTTGAGTTTTGCTGAAAGTGACCGACCTTCTACGTATGTCAACTGGCTAAATATCACGTACGATTATTTAAAAAACACTGACAATCTTAGCCAAGAAGAATTCGAAGCATGGCGGCAGCAGCTAATACGAGTAATACGTGAGCCAGCCCAAGACTTTGCCCGCATGCCTGCGTACCACCGCCGAGCCAGTTAATTATATAAACATTCCGTGAAAATTCAATTTCCGCACTCTCTAATAATTTGCCCTTACGCCCAGCCCTCCCTCCCCACCTTCCCCTTCCTCCCTTTCTTACATGTAACCACTGCTCTGCCTCCATTACCTCCGACTGCCGTACGAGCCATGGCGGATTCCGAGGATTAAATCGAATTTTAAATAGACAAAATTCCATCGCTTGAAAAACTCTCCCTCCCTCCCATCCTCCTTCTTCTCGTTTCACGCGAGTGCATTGGCTTGGCAGGTGGTGCGCGAGAGCCCGTGTTAACGCGGTGCGTGATTAACCGGAAAATCAAGGAGTAGCAGTGGAAGGTGAAAGAGGCTCGCTCAAAAACGCCGTTTCGCCTAATATAGAGAAGGAGAGGAAGGGGAGAAATGCAGCCATGCCAATGTTAAAAAAAAATCCTCCCAGTTTCATGCGAGTATTACCTGCCCAGACGATCGGCATTCTTCATCAAGTTCGCCGGCTTGTCCGGAATGACGGCCAGCTCGACCAAGGGCGCGAAAGCCGGCACGTACTTTGGCTTGTGAATTTTTACGCTGAGTAGATCTTGGACCGAGCGATTCTTCAGGCAGGACGCCAACTCCTCGTCGCTAACGTGTGGACAGTTCAGCGCGTATGCCACCTTTTATTTTCAAACAAAAATTAGCCCAATTACGTTTGCGGTAATAAAAATTATAATTATAAAAATAATAATAATAAGAATACGTATTATTAATTAAAATGCATTATAGATATATGTGTATAGTAGTCATGAGTTTATTCAAAGATGCTTTTATCTCGGCATCTTTGTTTCGAAGCACGAGAATTTTTTCGATACAACGGGAGAAACCGAGTAAAAGAAAAAAAAGGGGGGATGGAAGAGAAGGAGGAGGGTGAAGAGAAAAAGATTGAAACAGTAGTAGCATCAGGAGCAGCAGCTAACGCACACCTGTTTTGTGATTTGTAGAGGAGCTTTGCCTATCGCATCTGGATTAAGAGCTGATCCAGACATGAGAATGGCTCGTTTGAACAGACCTGAAACAAGATAAAAAGCAATGTTATTCGTTAAAATGAACAAATCTAGATCATCCCAAATGAATTGGAGAAGTATTAGATTCATATGACTTCACGCCAATCATTAAAATCATTATCATTATGATTAATTATTATCATCATTATTATCATGATAAAATCGATTTGTTTGCGAGTGTTAGGTACTTATTTTTAAACGGAAGAAAAAAGTAGCAAAATAGAGAGCCGAGAATGGGTCGATCGAGCAAAATACTTACCATCGATAGGACTTAGCATGAGCAAGTTGACAAATACGGCTCCGGTACCGTGACCAAGTAATGTTATACTGCTGGGGTCGCCACCGAACCGCTCGATGTTGTCCTTCAGCCAAACGAGTGCGGCTATCTGGTCCAGCAGGCCGAAATTGCTGGCGGTGTTGTCCTTTGTTCCCGGCCGAAGAAAGCCTACTCGAATTGAAAAAAAATTCAAGGAATTTAATTTACCTGCGAGTGTTTCAATGAAAAAGGTAAAGGGCAAGAGATGGATAGAGGTAAATAGAGAGGAGGAGAGAAAGGCAGGATTAATAAACTCGCTAGCTCAAAATTTTAGTGCATTAAAATCATTGAGGGGAAAATATATACGTATATAAATGGGCTATTCCACGTCAGTTCGGATGATCAAAATTTTGATTTGCTTAAAACTTTAGGAAAATAAAGTTTTTAGCGACCAAAAAAAATTCTAAAAGTTTCAACACTTAATGTTTTCACTGAAAAAAGTTATGATTTTTTGAAAAATTGAAATTTTCAATTATTTTCAAAAAATTGAAAACTTGTAGTGCTTGTAACTAAAAAACAATCAACTTTTTGTATAACACATCAAATACAAAAGTTGCTGGAGATAACATGTAGAATTTAATCCAATATTTGCAAGCTTCTGATTGGCTGATAACAAAAAATCTTCAAAAAAGAATTCAAAAAAAGTTTTTTGCCTTCAAAATTGTGTGGAACGTCTTGCCCCAAGCCAATGATATATAATACAATACACATACACTGATAACGTTTCAATTATAGTATAATATAGGTAAGTACAAAATTTACCAAAATCTCTGCTGAAGACAAGTAAATGCACTAGCGTGGGTTAGGAAAGTGGGAAAATGGTGAGAGCGGGAGGGGGGTGGAGGAGAGAGAGAGAGAGGGAGAGAGAAGGATTATGTTAAAAAAAGAGCTTTTCGGAAGTATTTAGCTTTTAGAGCCTAGCGCTGGCGTTGCTGCCGAGCCAGGGCTTTTCATTAATAGTTGCGAATAAATTCAATTACTGCCGGTGCGTTTAGCCGTCAGGATGAGGATGAGGTGGAGGAGGAGGTGGAGGAGGCCACTGCGTCACGAGAAGCCTTTTACCTAAAATCCCGAGTCGAAAGTTGACGGTGACGAAAACAACGTTGCCGTAAGCTGCTAAAACACTGCCGTCGTATGGATTTCCACTGTTCCACTCGTAGCTCTCCCCGTGGATGAACACTATCACTGGATACTTTTCCAGATTACTCCGATGGCCTGTAACAATCGAATTTAATCCAACTGTTGTGTATTATCTATGAAAACAGCTGCTCAAAACAATTACAGCCAACCATTTTCTCTGCGCGCATTATTTCTTCTCATTTTTCTGCTAGACTTTCTACCTACCATCTGCTTAGTAACTCGCTTTTTTCATCAATTATCCAGTTTTAATTAAACTTTTGCCAAAGCTACTTTCTTCCATTTCAGCGAGGTAACTTTGTTTCTTTTATTTTGTTGTTGTTGTTTTTTTTTTTTTATCAAAGATTGCATATTGCTGACAAAATAAATTTTTTGAAATCTATAAGGCTTGAAAAAATAAATAAATAAATGAAAATATTCCGTAAAATTTATTGTCTCTCTTTATGATTAATTACATGCTTTTAAGTTTATTTTATTAAACAAGAAAAAAAATAATAATAAAAAAACGATGTAAAAGATGAATAAGAATCGTAAAATTACGTGTCTGGTGGTGATGAAGGTCGGTCGATGCCACTGCCAGTAGCATTAAACTACTGGCTTACTAATAATTACAAACGCAGTTCAGTCATTCATGAATTCCAATAAAAATCCTTTCTAGCACTCCAATTTTCCGAGCGTATTACCAAAGCCCACAGCACCATATTTTAATGAAATTTCCAGTTATTACTTTCGCTGCTGCGCGTATTTTTCCACCCCTCCCACTGCGTCATCTTGTTCTATTATTCGCGAAAAATAATAATTCATAGTAGGATTATTGTAAAATTGCATGCGCGTACAGAGAGGTCAGAGTGAGAAAGAGGTAGAGTAAAAGAGAAAGAGAGGGTTCCAGCTTCGGATAAATGAACACACCGAAATGAAAGATAGAGAAAAAAAAGAGAGAGAGAGAGAGAGAGAGAGATAAAGAATGCAGAAATGAGAGGGGAGGGGTAAGACGTGAAGGCACTTTGTGCGCAAAAAATTAAAGTCAGTTATTAAAAGCTCGCACCTCTCCTTGCCTTTCTTATATCTTTTTTTCTCTCTATCGCTTTCTTTCTTTCTTTCTTTCTATCCCAGTCGCTTTTCACAGATGCGTTTCATACAACTGGCTATGAAAGGGCGTTTCTATTGTCAATGATTTACTATCCTAGTCTCTGCCCTAAGGGTCAGACACTACTCTTTCCTCCTTTCGCTTTTCTTTATATTAATTTGATGCTTATAAAAAGGCCATTCGCGTTCATATATATGCAACACACATCCTCTGTCCCATCTCTTTCTCACACTTTGTGTTTTTTTACTGTCTCATAGAGAAAGCTTTTTCTTATTTTCTATTTTCTTTTTTTCAACTTGTTTAACCAATCAGCGTCACTGTTTTCATTCTATCTGATTGTGGAACTGACAGACAGCTATTGCGTCTATTAATTGAAATGCAGGTGTAGTGAAATCGGTCGTGTTGGCAGGTGGAGATGAAGCGATTATAGATAAAAGTAGTGCGAGCAAAAAGGCAATGAACGACAAGTTGGGGGCTGCGTAAGCACCGATAGAAGAGAAGAGAGCGACGAGTGAGCGCATGTGAACGAGTGAGTGAGTGAGTGGCTAAATGGTTGGTTGGTTGGATTGAAATGAATGCACACACCAGAACCAGCGTAGTGCTTATGCACGCAGAATAAGACGTAATTTGCCGCAGGGGGCGGGGGCACTTTGTGCAATCGCGCCGAGAATCGCGAGAGCTGGCAGAGTAGCAACATTACAGCTAAGACTTACGGTCAAGTGCAGTGCGCTTGCGAGGCTTTGCGTATAGCCGATCTTCCTTGAGCCCGGCGCGCTCGCGTCGCGAGCTTTGTTTCCCGGTGCTTTGGCGCGCGAGCCGGACTCGACGGAGCGGAAGCGCGCAGCGGAAGTGAAAAGGAACGCCCCCGACCCGACCCGCGAACAAGGGAAAGAGCATCGCGCTCCCACCCCACCCCACCCACCTACCTCCATCCTCAGCACCACTCGCTTCTTTTTCTTTTTTCTTTCTTTCTTTCTTTCTAACGGCGATCCTTTTGTGCCGCCACGGCGCCTCGCTCGTGGCATGAAAAGAGGCAGAGTCGTGGCGAAAAAGAGAAGAATAAAAAAAAAGAAAGTCGACGGCCATCCTCGGCAACGCAAAAAACTGCTAGAGAGGGACGCACAATTGAATTGTCTCTCTCTTCCTCTCTCTCTCTTTATGGAAACTTTGGCACGGCCTTTTTGAACTTGTTCTTTCCAGCTTGGTTACCGCCGCTGGATAGAGGTGCTGCCCGTATACTGGACTTCCTATCTCTCTTATTATTATTTGATTTACATTTTACGCGCAGTTTCACGCCCCTCCCCCCATGTGCCGATGAAAAAGTTCGTCCTATCCAAGGGCAAACTTTTGATTTATACCCAAATTATATCGAAAATTGAAGGGGCACCCCGAAAAAAAGGTGGCGAGCGCGAGCTTTTTTTATTCGCACTATACCTGCGAATGTGTAAACAGCGAACGATGGGAGCAGTTGCTCATTATTTTTTTGATCAATGCCAAATTTGTTATTCTGATGCATCCCATGAATTTCTTTCAGGCCCTTGAATAGAACGAAGACAGTGTCACTGGCAAAATCCTTAATATAACGGGCTTTATACTTATTTGTAATGAATCTCATCCTTGACAACTTGAAGTGATCTTCGATAAAATTTTTTATCCTTTTCAAATCACAATAGCCTAAGTAGCCTATATAGTATATATTGGCAGTTTTCTGTGAACGGAAAGTAAAAATTTTTTGACTCCCTTTATTATTTGTGCATTGTGTTCTAGGATTCAAGCTTTTACGTTAAAAATTAGTGTGAAAAAAAAATATTGTTGAAAACAAATCGTGTAATTCAACTTTGTTCTCATTTATATTTGTAAAAAATAGTTATAAAAATGTTAAAAGGTTTTTCGGAATTGATAAGGTATATGCAATACTTGTTATTAAAAATTTTAAAGATTTTGCTTTAATAATTTATACTGATTTGTATAAAATCAATACCTAACCAAACTTACAAAAAAATTCTAGTCATTGATACAATTTTTTGTTTTCAGATATTTTGCTTTATCATTTCTTATAAAAGTAATTAAACGGATATGTTAAGATTTAAAAATTTTTTTTATTATCAGATAACGTTTTACTCGTGAAATATTACGCCAGAGATAGATTCAGACGAAGATTAATAAAGGAATAATTAATTCTGTTTTGATGACAAATTTATGGGGATACTTCGCGTTATGAATTGCCGATCAAAAGATTCTATAGTTTGTAAACAAAGCTGTAATATTGATCATTTATTTTATTAAGGACTTAAAAATTTATTAGGTAATTTATAATGTTTCATTTAAGCTTAGAATGATTTATTAAATTTCTATACCATATCCAGTAAAGGGTGAGCTGTTTGAAGAAAGCAAAAAGAAAGAAAAGAAAAAAGAATTAATAGACATTAAAATGAATATTATGAAATCATATTATTATCAAAATGGACTGCATTACCAACGCCGGTACATTGGTTTTTCTGCGACGATATTCATGAGATACAGTTTGTTTTTGAAAATCGAATAAAGCTTTAAACCACTAGAATCAAGCCCATACTCTGTATAAAATATATTCACACGCATGAGCTCGAATGAGCTCGACTTTGTTCTCTGCTCGAGCTGGTCATTAAATTCAATAATACACCCGACGCTGCAGGCCAACTTTACTCTCGTGCTGCTGTCGATAAAGCGGCCAATTCTTCACAAGATCCTCCCGTGACCTCTGTATCCGACTAGACTGCAGGTAATAGAGTATATACCCATTAAGCTCGCCCCCCTTCCTCTTCCTTCTTCGATTATTCTCACTTTTGGCAGGCAAATTTTTTATTTCGTACCGCGGCAAATGTTTTGGACGAGTTCCGAGCACCACGTCGATCAAAGCGCATACCGGCCGCAAATTGAAAAGCGATGTCATCCAGTTGCGTAGTGTATATAGGTGCAGGGCGTGCACTAATTTCCCTCTTCTTCCTCTTCCTCCTCCTCCACCTCCTCGTCCTTCCTAACCCTACGATTTACGATCAGCTGCGATACCCTGATTCGCGCTGCTCGCGTTACATCTCTACTATTGCACCCGTAAATCAATGCCGCGATACGAAGATCTACTACGTCCGATTGTTGCTATTTATATTCGCGAGAAATTATGCATTGTGTGTGTGTGTGTGTGTGTGTGTGTGTAAGTGTGTTGAAATTGCTGCGAATTTGTGTTAAAGCTCAAACTAGTCGACGAAAGCGCGTTAATATGCGGCTGTAAGGGCGGTGGATCAAAGTGCAAAAGAGAATCGAATCGGGAAGCTACTGCCATCGCTGAGCTTTGAGGCAAACTATTCCTACGAGATTCCAGCTTGAGCTTTATCCTATGAGATTGCAGTTGGGTGTCAAGCTTTCAAGTAAACTCACGAGATGTCGTCATAACTTTCTAATTCCTTCAAATTTTAGATCTCATTATTATTATTTATTTATGTTGTTGTTGTTGTTATTACTTATTTTGACAAATGTTTTGTTCTATTTTATGCTAGATATTTTATTATTATAACTCATATGCATTATTGATAGTTTCATTTTATAGTCAGAACAATATTATTAATTTTACTTTTATAAAAATTTCAAGTAGTATTTAACACAGCCAATAAATCAAAAAATAAATCAGTCGATATTTTGTGCGAAATAGATATTTTCGCATCGATTTAGCCAGTACTGCAGAAGTGGTGGCTAAAACTGCATTGAAAAAATTCATTTATTGCCACATTGGGTTAAGGAGGAGGGACGATAAGGCGTTCGCACTCCGACACTAGGCTCGGAAATTTTTCGCTTATCCGCGGCTTCTTGTCACCGTTTGGCATCGCTTTTTGTAGGACGGGCTTTGTCTTGGCAGTGGTGCGTTGTTGAGCGAAGGAGCACCAGCGACTGTCAAATCGCTTCCGGCCAAAGTGCAAAGCCGTGTCGGCGCGAGCTTTTTTGTATTAAAAGAGGAGAAAGAGAGAAAGAAAAGCAGAATAAGGAGGAGGAGAAAGAGGATGGGAAGGAGGAAATGGTAAAAATAAAACGAGAGAGGTAGAGCGTACAGGGCCACGAATCGAGGTTGAGCTTAGAAGTATGGCAAAAGTAGAGCCGCGCACTCGCGGGAAAAAGCCGCATATACAATCCGAACCCCAGCCTAGAGGCAGTGGCGGCGGCGGCTTTATCTAGCTGCACCGTAGAATGCGATATTGCGATGCTCATTCTCCCTTGGCTCACAGCACTCGACTTTTCCGTTTGTATTGTTTCCCTGAGATTAAACTTCAAATCAAATTCTAACCACATCTGCCCCCCAGATATTTACATTTAAAATAAATTGTTCGAATTTTTCAAACGCTACCTCCTGTCTAACCCCCTCCCCATCCCTCTATTCGAATATTTCTTATTTATCCTCTATGAATATGTATGTTTTATTTTTATTTTATAAAACTATCACGGGTATTGATGCAGTGTCATCGATCAAACAGATTTTTACACTTGAAATTAATTAGCATAAAACTGCAAATGCAGCATTAATCAAGAAGACAAAAGAAACAAAGAAAAAGAAAATAAAATAAAAAAAGAATGAAAAAGTGAAAAAAAAGTAAAAGAACGGAAAAGAAAGAGGGTGAAAGAGCGCCTGAAAAATCTATTCCGGCATACATAGTGCGAGCGATAAAATGTGGCCGATCAGTTTGCTAATTATCTATAATCTAATATTAGCTGGAAATGCAGACTGCACAGCGATGCCTGATGTCAACGACGTACGGTATGTGGTGGTACGTGTAATTACGCGTATTAGGATTACGCGTAATTATATGAGAGCTGGAGAGCTGGAATAAGCCGTCGAGTTTTCATTAAACTAAAATCTTGCATTGAATAGATACGTAGGTGCGAGGAACAAGAGAAATGATATAGATGAACTTGGACAATACGCACAAGCGGGACTTCGCCCCCAAATACCATAAACAATGAGCGCGAGTCGCTTGAAGTGTTTACCGTCAATTGAAGGAAACGCGCGCGAGGAGAAACCTGCGATAATCGCCGAAGCGTGCAAGGAAGAAGAGAAAGAGGAAAGAAAACGACAAAAAATCCATTTGCTCTGGGAACTTTGGCCTCTTGTAAATTCAAGACTATATATAGGAGTGAAAAACGGGAGGGAGGGAGGGGGATAACAAATGGATGGGAGAAGTAGACGAGAGAAAGTAAGTCTAACCCGGTCAGGTCCGCTGACCTGCGCCCGCGCCTATAGCGAAGGTAGTATGTTTCTACCACTCAGTAGATTGCTCCAGTAAAGTTTGCTGAGATATACAGGCTCCCACGCTCTCTCTCCCTTCCTCATCCCGTCTTCCCTCGAAAGCTCTCCTGTTCACATCTGCTTCCGAGTATTTCTATATAGGCTACCACCACCACCACCACCACCACCAACACCATCATCAAGAGCAGCAGTGGCGGCAACGGCGTTTCCGCTCGTAAAAGCAACCCCTCCTTTGCTAGCTGTATACGCGCAGACTTAGGCCTAGCGAGACCAAGCTTTCGTTACTTTTGCAGCCACGTTCTTTCCCATTGTTTATTTAGACCTCTTTTTGGAACTTTACCCCTTTCAAATCTTTCTTCAAAATCAAATTTCAAGAATTATTATAAACTTCTGCCTTAGAGTTTTTCGTGCTTTCGTAAAAATTAATTCGTGCTACTCCTTTTAAAGTCGTTTAAACAACCTGCTTACAATTTTTATTTATGCTCACAACAAAGAAAAAGCAAAAATTTTATAAAATTATATTTATCCTTGATTAAAATGCATCATAAGTTAAATTTCTTATTTGTAAAAAAGTATAGAAAGAGAAAGCAAAAAGAGAGAAAAGAGAGAGAGAGAGAGCTGGCAGATTATACGGACTAACGAGCAAATTGCTTTTCTACATCTTTCGCGAGGGAAGAGCAAAGTTAGTCAGATATAATCGCTTCATCTCAATCCTCGTGAGCGAGGAATGAAAGCACAATCAACGATCCACATGGAACTTCGTAACGGCTTTGATAAATCTCACCGAGTCAAAAGCGGAAAAAGAAAAAAGTCCGATATGCTGGGAGACGAGGAGACGAGAGCGAGAGGCTGAAAGAATAAGTCGGCAAGAGATGTAAAAAAAGAGAAAAACTGTACAAGAGGAAGAGAGAGAGAGAAATAAAGAGGGGGAGGGGAGTGATCGGAGAAAAGAAAAGTGCTCGTTTAAAAAGTAAATTGCATTTATAAACGGCTTATTGAAAATCCATAAATAAGCCCGGCCAAGCTGTGTGTTGCGGTAGGCGAAGTGTAGGCGAACTAGCTAGAAAAAGGAGAAGGAAGCTCAAGTGCGCACTTTGCGATTTCTTCGTCCCTTTTTCTTATCACTTAAGTAGGATAGCTGGCTGGCTTCGCGGCACAGCGTGTTAAACCTCAATACCACGCTAGCGAGAGGAAGAGAGAGAAGCGATCGTGGGATATATCCATCATAAATTGCACTAGCGCAAAATTAAGGAAAGGAAATAAAACTGGCGGGACAGGGGAGCAAAAGAAATTTTGAACTCGAGCACGAAAAAAAAAAAAAAAAAAATATAAAATAAAAAAAGCGTGCTGGAGTTTCCAGGCGCTGCAACAAAGGAGCTGCAAAGAAGTATTGTCCAGTGAGCCGGATGGCTTTCTCCACTATACTCGTACATTTAAAGCCGAACTCGAAAGCCTGAGCGCCGTTTATTTTAAGAACTTTTCAAACTCTCTGGCATACACACACACACACACTTTCTTTTCTCTCTCTCTCTCTCTCTCTCTCTCTCTCTCGGTTTTATAGTAATATAACAGTATAAGAAAGAGAGAGAGAGAGAGAGAGAGAGAGAGAGGCCATCTGGAACGGCAGTGCGAACAGTTCGAGCATATCTCGGAGCGAGTGAACGACTGACTAGGCCAGTCTCGATATACGTGAACGTTCGAGATTGCGGAAAGACGTGCAGCTCTGAAGAAGCTCTATCGCACATTGCCGATTAAATGTTTTGGGTTATGGAGTGGTTGGACTGGCGAACTATACGCCTCTTGTTCTCTAGCGCATAAGTTTCGGGATAGCGGAAAAACTTTGATTTCTTCGCTTTTGCAGTGTAGCATTGTAAGAGCGGAGCTTATTCCTTTTCCGTCCCGGTACAGCTTCTTACCGCTTATCGATGCCTGATTTCTACTATACTTAATCTTGGAGCAATTTTTAGCTAGGGTGAATTTAGCTTTGAATGTTCTACAATTTTTAGGATTGCCGTGCAGTCTAGTTTTGTGAGGTATAAATAAATAGAGAGAGAGAGAGAGAGAGAGAGAGAGAGAAGTTTGTATGGAGAGAATAACTAAGGTTGCAAAGTGAAAACAGCAAAGAGAGGTAGGCAAGTAAAATGGCGAAAAAGCAAAAAGTAGCGGAATATAAGTGAAGAAGAGATGAGTGGAAGGAGATGAGCAGCGGAAAGGGACCGAGGGCGATAAAGCAAAAAAAGAAATGATGCACTTGCCGGTACACAGTTCAAACCATTAGACAAATTTTATATATATAGTGGAACCCGTTCAAAAGTGGCAGGGGGATGCTGGCTGAAGGAGGGAGGAATAAGGGTGGTGGTGGTGGTGGTGGTGGTGGTGGTGAAAAGAAAGCAGCGTGATAGAAAAAGCCCTCTTTCAACTTTTTTTCTTTTCTTTCGCCGCCGTCTCTTCTTCATGCACACGTCCTCGTATCTCGACTACTTCCTTTTTCCCCCTCCAGATTCTCCTACAGCTACAGCTAGTACACTCGTTTTATTCAGGCGAAGGAGCTTCTTTTCTCTACTGTACTTCGTTGTGAATTTTTATTGCGGACTCTTCGCGTGCTTTGGCCATTTACAGTAATGCCTTGTTAAATTTCAATTCTATAAGAGCACACACACACAGCAGCAGCAATATCAAACTTTATTTTAATTCTCGACTTCTTTTTACAAATTAATTTAATTTCGTTTATTCATTTGACGTTATTACGAAATCCCTTTCTTATTTTACTTTTCAAAAGTCAAATAAATAATCCGAAGCAATGTCATTCAATTTCATTTCTTTGGTAACCCTTTTTTTAAGTGTCAATGCAGTAGATATGGTTTGCTCTTAAAAGTTTAGTAAATTTTTGGGTGCGCTTATTTTTCTTTTGATGATCTTAATTTTTGATGGAGTAATAAAAGTCGCGAGGAGAATAAAAATGGCGTAAAGTGATCCTTCAAAAAATTTATGAGAAATGTCGTTTGGCTGTAGCGGGCGGGAATTAATCGTTCAAGAGTAATGCATGTCAAACAACGAAAAACAAAAAATATATAATATATGCATAAATGAGATTACTAGTATTTTGATGTGGTGCGTAGATGTTGAGGTACAAGCAGTCTTCGCTTTGATTTTTCAAATAAGGCAGTAGACGCTTGAGGTACTCGTGCCGCGTTGAGTCGATCTCTTCTTCCGTATTGGGCAGCATTTGCGGGCAGACAGGAGGAAAGTTGACGAAAAATCGAACTCCCGACCAGGGCGTCTGAGTGGTAGGAGGCTCGAATCGATAAGTGCCTATTGGCGGCTCGGCATATGGAACACCTGTGTAGAACAAAATACATTTTTTTTTTTACAGAGAAATAATAAAAAGAAATCATATTGATTTCAGGCTAAGATTGCACGAGTGCGGGTAAAAAGACTGATCCGGATTCTGACCTCATGGGCATTTTGCCACTCACTGCTTAAGACCTTTTTGCCAGCTGACTTTCCTTTTGCAGAAAGCATTTCGTTTTTACTTTTAGGAATACTTTGAGGCTTCTTTTCTACAAAGAAGAAGCTTGAAACTTTGTGGTGCTTTTATTTTTGTTTATTTTTGAACTTTTTTTTCTCATTTTTGGTTTTAACTTTTTTTGCGCTTTGTATCCTATTTTGGTAAAAGGTATGCCATTAATTAACAATACAGGTAAATACGAGTTATTTGGAAAAAAAAAATCTACAAACTTAATTTTCATCTGGTTACATCATTTAACCTATTCAATGGGAAAGCTGGTAAAGACATATAAATATTATTGTAGATTAAAGGCAAGTTTCTAAATCTGTCAAACGAAAAAACAAATAAGCCCCGGGTAATCACTACAAGTAGGGGAGACCGGGGCATGATTAAAACGGGGCATGATTAAAATTTTGAGATTACTTTTGATAGGATTGAGGAAATTGAATGAAACTTGGAGGTCATGTTGTACTTGTTAAAAGGAGTTAATTTTCATAATATGACGTACTTTGGTGATAAACTCGACTTTTGAGCGC
>JAPYZE010006191.1:0-10182 GCA_030522805.1 Leptomastidea abnormis | reverse complement strand
AACAAAATGCGCCCTCAATCAGGAGCGTACCTCGAAATTGAAAATTTTTATTTTTTGAACCATATAACTACCCCTTTTTTGTGGAATTACTCATATACCTCTTCGCTCTAGACTCGAAGATAGTATTATTTTTACTGGCAAAATCAAGGGAGGTAAAAAAATTTGAATAATTGACCGAGAGTGCGCGGAGAAGAATAAAGACGATCCTCGATGATAAAATTAAATTATTCAAAATCTGATTGTACAATTGACTCCCGTCAGTGGCAGTAGTGATGGTGATGCGGTGGGAACTATTTACGTTAAATGTACCTATATAGGTTCTATATAAAATATAGACGATATATAATATATTCGACTACATTAAATATTCAAGGAATTATTGATGATTCAAAATTATCACTGTATATCGTACGTTGATATCTATAGTACATTTATGCGGGAGATATTGAACAAGTGGCAAGGTAAATTAACAACGATATGAACATTTTGATGATTGGGTGTAGGTTTAAGTTTTATTTCAAACTCAGAAAATCATTTTTTTTTTTATCGAATTACATTCAAAAAATTATGTTCACCTACTAAAAAATTTAATCAGAAATATCATTCAACGAAATCAGGTGAGAAGTTAAATTTTAGTAGTAGCAATAGTATTTGTAGTAGTAGTAGTACGCCAGTTTCAAACGTAACCTACTTCCATACCAAAGTTTTCAAATTTATTAAAAATTTATAAAATTCAAAAATTTAAATTTTATCACTACAGTCTCGAACACACTATATATCTATCTATCTATCTATCTATGTATATTAAAAATTCGAATTGACTTAAAAATCAAATTCGAATAACGCATAGTATTGCAAAAAATTTATCGATCACAACTTATAACACAGAAGATTCGTAAAAATATACCTATTATTTTTTGAATTTTTACACACTTTATGTTATACATATATATTTAATATTTGGGTTATAACGTGTATTTGCGTATGATAATTCATATAAAAATTTCTTCATAAGCAATAATTCATTCAAAGGTGTTCAGTCGTCCGTTTCGAGAAAACTATTAATAAAAAAACTTTTGCTCTTCCAACTGTAACATTTCGTTATATAGGTATATAAGTATTAATTTAATCTAAAATGGACAATCAGTATTTGAAAGTTTTAATAGCTTTACGCTTTGGGTGCTAGGGTAGAAGAAGAGGAAGAAGAAGAGAGAAGTAGGTAGGGGAGATGGCTGCTGCTACGATTGGCAGAATTGATCGTTTGATAATTTTAATCTTCTATTGAGTATAAGGGAGAAAGAGTGAGTATATAAGAGAGGAAACCGCGTTAACTCGAAGACTTATAATTCTATTTCCAAGGTATAGAGCGCATTAAGACGTCATTTTAATTAAAAAGTTGTGCTGAATTGCCTCTCGCGCGAGCGCGTGAATCGAAAAAAAGTAGCTTCTCTCCACTACTACTCGCTTCTTTTATATCAGTGCAAGAAGTAAAAGATGAGAAAGATAGGAATGAAGGAGAGTGGAAAAGAGAGAGAGAGAGAAAGAGAGACTGAGTTAAGGTATAAGGAAAATTGCAATTTTCTCTCGTCAAAAGAGTATGAATTTTTCTTGGGAGTAAAAATGTATCGAGATATTCTCCGGCTGATGATCATTGGCTGCGAGCAAGGTCCTCGAGATGCATAGCAGCTCTCGACGCGCGGCGGAGACGTATCTCTGGATTACGAAATATATTCGCAAGTGTTGAAGCGCAGGAAAAGAGCAGCAATCATATACATTTTTATATTACGGCAGTGTATGATGCGTATTAGGTTGCAAGAATCCAGATCGATTACCACTTACATTATTATTGTTATTATCATTATTATCGTTATTATGATGGATGTTATGCGAGTAGCCGCGTGTAATTATCAATAAGTGATTAAAACAGGTTTCAGCAAATCGTAGAAAGCTAGAGAGAGAGAGAGAGAGAGAGAAAGGGGAAAATGGGAGCCTAGAAGAGGGTAGAAAGAGGGAAGAGGAGTAGGAGGACAGGCCCTTTATTACACCGACACTTTATCACATCAGTTTTCAGCATCGCTAACTGGCGAGAGCAGCTCTCCTCGCTTAATTGCATGAGCTCTTAGCTCTCGTCAAGAGCTGCTACTACTGCCGCTACTGCAGTGAGCAAAAGAAGGTGAAACGAGTATAGGGGCAAGAGGGAGAGATTGGCGGTGGAAAAATGAAGGAAGGGAATCAGGAAGCTGCTGCTTCTGCTAGTGCTACTACCGTAAAGGTGATGATGGGGTGCAAGGCTGGGTTATAGGGAGAAAGTCTTTTGGAATACAGTTATATACGAGGCATAAGCGACTCGGAGCTTAAATTCCCCCCCCCCCCCTTACACTCTTCCTCTTTTTCACGCGATGTCTTATCAGGAAAATGAGTTTTTGTCCGTGAATACTATCTCTGCGTAGAGTAGAGGAGAGGATATCGCTGGCTCGGCGGCAGCGGTGGTAGCGATGTCGAGTCGCAGCAGTATAGATAGCAGAACGAAAGGATGTGGAAGAAGGAAAGGAGGAGCTTTTTTGGGAACGTGGAATATGAGCGCTGATCTAGCCGCATCTTCCACACTGTATATAGATGAGGAAGAGTATATACATATATAGGTACCAACGACATCATCGGAGGCTTTTATAGTCACAGAAGAAGAAGAAAAAGAAGGAGGTGTTTTTAAACCGGTGCGGAGTTGGGCCCGCCAGCGGCAAGTAAAAAGTAAAGGGCAAACGCGAGAAAGCGAGGGAACGAGCGAAAAACGCAAATTGAAACAAATGGAAACTTATATGTATATGCAAGTATACATCGCAGCAGCAGCATACACACATTCCGAGCCGAGACATTTTATTGCCAGCTCATTTCATCTCTCGCACCCTATACACACCTACCATCGGCTGCTATTCCTAGCTTTGTTCCATCTGTGCAACGCGATACCTTCCTGGCGCAGATATACCTACATTTATACGTGTAGCAGCAGCAGTAGGGGCGCGCTGCAGTTTTATGGGTGTTACTACGACGTTACGGGGGTCTTTCCTGTTATTGTCGCCAGACTCACCTTTCGCCTCCCCCCCTCCTCCCTCTGCTCTTTCCTCATTTCCACCTGCTGCTATATGCTATATCTTTGGTTGCCCCTCTTTCTCTTTTTTTTCTCTTTCTTTCTTTCATCCCCCGCAGGCAATGACCATTTGCCGACTTTTGCACACGCGCTAAACTCAACTTAAACACAGCTCTCTCGCCGTGATTTTCCTCCTGCTCTTCGCCTACTACTTTCTATTTTTTTTTCTTCGTATTTTTTTCTTTTCCAGATTCTGCTCACTACGCACACACACACACACACACACACACACACGCACGCACGCACACAGCATCTGTACTTATTTCGCTATGTTCCCTAAAACGTTCCACTAGGTATATCCAGCTACGCCACATGCACTTTTTTATTATATTTCGTGATAGGGCAAAAGGAGAAAGATAAGAAAGAGGAAGAGGAGGAGGTAGCGAGGAGGACTGGCGCTTCTTGTCGCGTGCTTTTCATCTTCGAAGGGGCAGGCAGGAGCAGGCAGGGGGAGAAAGTGGGAGTTTCATTTTGAAGAAGCGATGCTGACGCATCTTGCCAGATAAGAGAGCTGCGCGAACGCGTGCGACGCTCCTACTATATACCTACTCCGTGTTCTGCTTTCTCCCTCGACTCGCTATAGGGGAGATCGGGGCTATGTTGTAATTAATTTGAGCCTTTTTAAAACATTAAATTAAACCACCAAAATCAAATACCGGACCTGAATGTTTATGACATTTTAAGGAAAAATTTGCGCTTCCGAGCGCAGTGTAGGTGCTTTAGATCCAAAGTTACATCGATTTGAAGTTAAGGTAAATTAAAATGGCATTAAAAATTCATCATTTTATCAATTTGATTTGATTCAAATGAGACTACAAAAAGCCTCAAAATTCAAATGAACTTATCTCAGGAAGGAGAAGAACTAGAGAATAATACTCGTTAGGAGCTATACCTCAAGATTATCTATGATTTTTTAATGTAGTAGCTTATTTTCATTTCGTTTACATCACGAAAAATTTTGCTACAATATAGCCCCGAAACGGCTTTAAATTTCAAACAAGCATATCTTATGATTGGAACAAGTTGCCGGAACCGCCGGGGGTCCAAAATACTCGTAAGAATATGTAGTTTAAGGTTGTCTATAATTCAAAATCCAAACACACTAATAAAATCTTAGGGCTTAATTTAGCATTGCACGTCCTTACGAAATTGACGCCTCAAACCAGTGCCTACCGCTAAAAAGCCGACCTTAAGTTCAAATTAAGCCATTTCGGAAAAATTAGTTCCTTGTAACAACTAAATCAAGATCACCAAGTTTCATTTGATTTGATTGTTCCATTTGAGTGCAATAACCGGATTACTATATAGCCCCATCTACAATATAGCCCCAGTCTCCCCTATATGTATACCATACTTGCGCGTATATACCTACTCTATATGTGCAACGTGTATGTATAAATGTGTGTAGATGTACTCTAATGCGTGTGTGTGTGTGTGTGTGTGTGTGTGTGTGTGTGTGTGTGTGTTCGTGTGCGCTGTTCTCTCCCCGAAAATCCAATTTCTCGGCCGCCGCCGAGGCGTGAGTAGTGCGCGCGCCAGCCGAGGCGCTTTACGACGTTTTTCCTTTTGGCCCCAAAGCAAGCTTTTGCCACGGAATATTCGCGAGCTGCTACCAACTCTGCTGCTGCTGTTGCCACTGCTGCGCTCCAACCCTCGTTGGTTCCACCGGCTTCATCACTCCTCCACTCCATTTTTTTTTTTATTTCATTTTTTTATAGCACGTTTATATTGGCTTCAATGCTCTGGAGAGCCTGAAAGTTTTTTAAACTGGGTCCTAGACTCTCTCAATTGTCAGTCGCACCTTCCTTTTGACTACTATAAAAACTGATTGAATATTCCGTTAAATTAAACGTAGTCCTGCTTTGCATTTTAGATTATCGTCGTGATCTATTCTAAAATACACACAGACACACATACAGGCACACTCGCTTTAACTCTTCGTACCTTTCAATTGTTTTGACTAACAGCTGTCAATATTTTTCTCACTTGATTATATATTATATATGAATTTAAAATTTAGTACCCTAAAAAATATTTATTTCTCAAATATTTAATCTTTTTTCCTTTTTTTTAGTTTTTAAAAGTTTCGATTCAGAGTTAAACAAATAAATTATCGTTTTTAAAATAAGAAACTTCATTATAAATTAATATTAAAATATTTTTTACTTTTTATTGTTGAGTATTAAATTTGCCAACAAATATTAAATAGACAAAAATATTCTAGTTCTAAAAGATCAAGATTGAGTATTGATCGCTAAATAGTTGTAAATAATTTAAAAAAAATACAAATTCTAATTAGATCTTTCCTTTTATAGACATTGAAATTTTTACCAAATTATTATTTTTCGTAAGTCTTTATATAATAAACAGAAAATAATTTATGAGACAATTTAATTAGGGTTGAAACATAATTGCAAAAAACGGCATCCAATACGTAACATACCTAATTGTATTGATAATATAAGATGTCAAATTATGGTATCGTTGTATTTGTTCTTGTATTTCTTTTCTTCAACTAAAAACATTATATAGATATTTTCCACAATTGACATTGCATACGTATTTACATGTAAAAAATTTTACTTTCGTTTTATAATAGAATAAAAATTTGAGATTAGTACTTTTTATTGCTTACTTTCTAAGTAATTAAAGTCTCTTTTGTCATTTTTTCAAATATACCCTTCTTCTAAATTAAATATAGTTTTATTTGCACTAGGAGGCAGTTTGATTAACATTTTTTTTTTAATTTGTAAATTAAAAAATTATGAACTGAATATCAAATAAAAAAAATATAAATTGAAAAGATATCAAACTTTTTTACTTTTGATAGACAAAAAATCAAGATCAATTTAAAAATTTGAGCTTAATATAAAATTATAAAAAAATGCATTAATTGAATAATTAAATTCTTTTAAATAAATTCATTGTCTCAAATAAATCATTAATCATCTAAAGAATTAATTTTATTCTATTTCTATTTATATACGAAAACGTTTAAATCATTTATACTAACTGGTTATAGTTTCACCAGAAAACAACAATATTTAATGACATTGTACCAATCTGTTGCTGTGACATAAATCATTTATATCTGTTTTATTCAGCAAAAAATCTCATTCATAATGCACTTGTCCATTAATTTGTAAAATAATCAAGTTCATCGTTTATTTCAAAGCCATTTCATCACTGACAAAACCTAAAGTGTGAGTAATTCTTAAAGCAATGCAGTATGTTAATATTTAAAAAGAAAAAAAAACAAGAAAAAATAAGAATATTTATGACATAAACACGGAGGGACGAACGATATGTAAGTTTCAAGAGGCCAATAGTTATATTTCCGAGTCAACGGGAGCCAGTGCTTGTGGTAAACGTAAAGTACTGTTGTATGCGCTGTTTAAATTCTCGAAAAAGAACGCGCACGAAGACACAAGTATGTTCGCATATAAGCAACTTGTTCTTTCTCTATCTCCCTTTCTTCCTTTTTTTTTGCGTTGAAAAATATTCACAAGAAAATAGAGAAAAGTCGAAAAACTTTTACCTTTCCGGCTATCTCTTTTCCATTTTTTTTTCTCGTCCTGCATAATGCATCTTGCTTTCACCCTTACAGATGCTTTAACTCGTTTCCTGCTTTTTTCTCTTTCTCTTACTTTTTTTCTTCTCATCTCTATTTGTCTCTGTTTTTATTACTTATATTATCGCCTAAATTTTTTTGTATATCCCCATCTGTTTTCACTATAATTGAGCGATGACTGTTAGAAGAGAAAGAAAATAAATTTTAAGTGTAATTTCAACTTGTTTAAATGAATGCGAACTTATTTTCTTACAAGCAAATGTATAATTTGATAAATGATGATAGCCCACGAAAGACCTTGATCGATTATCTTGTCAATATTTTGCTTCTTTAAAAAGAGTCCCTCGTTATTTTTTGTGCGGAGAAAAAGATATAAATCAAATATTCGATTTCAGTTATCTCAACGTACACACACATTTATATATTAATTTGAATAAATGTAGTAATGAATAGAAATAAATAAAATACAATTGTACTCTTCTGCAAGCTGAAAAAATGAAAATTAAAAGATTGTAACTTTCCTATAGCTACGCTTCTTTATTCTGTGAAATTAAGTATGCATGGCAAACTACTTCTTAATTCGCAAATATAAAATGTATAGAAGAAAAATGGGATAAGGATGCGCGATTTCGTATTGTTTGCTCTCGAGGCAAAGTTTGATTGAGAAAGAGAGAGAGAGAGAGGAAGAGAAAAGCTTTAACGAAGAAAAGTTCATCATCGTTATAAATTTAAATAAATGCGAATATAATGAATATAATTGAGTGTTTGTACTTGTGAAGTAGATATTCAAACAAAAAGTACGTAGATACTACTATATGTGTGTATAACCATGTATTATAATGTTGTAAATGTATATCTGAGGCTGGTTGTTGCCAGCTGCGCAGCAACGGGGGGACGTGCAATGTTTTAGCATTTAATGTTTGGTTGAATCATTAAAGTGAAGTGAGGAGGTGGGGAAGAGAATCCTGCTGCACAATGTACAAGCTTTATAATTTTGGCTCTTCAAAAATGCAGAAACACTGGCTTGCTCGAATAGCAGCCCTTATATAGCCGACTTTACCTTATTGTTTCACCAGCAGCAGAAGCAGCAGCCGCAGCAACTTGTACATTATTAAAGTGAATCAAAAAACAAGTAAGATGTTATGTATATCTTATAATACTAATGACTATATATTAATGTTCTTCGAATCTTTCAAAAAGAAAGTCTTTAATTTTAAAAAATCGAGGTGAATGTAAATTATATATGACAATTAAGAGTTAAAAGTATAATATGTGTAATGTAGGTATAGATAGCAGAGAAATAGAAAAAGAGAGAAAAAATGCGAAAAAAAGAAAAAAAAAATTGAGAAATTAAAATTTAATCATTACTTACTGTTGTTCTTTAATGCGAAAAAAAGAAAAAAAAAAAAAAAAAACAAACAAACAAAGACAAATGATTCCAAGGTAGGTAAGTAAGTGAGTAAGTAGAATAGTTATACATATACATACAAGTACACAGCGGTATTGAGCGTAAAGTACTTTCGCGCGTAAATAATAAACAAGTATAATTATGTATAATATTTCTCTCAATGCCCGATGTAGACGGAAATAATTACTTTCGACAATACGAAAACCACGACAGTGAAACTGGAAAAAAGGGGAAGGGGGAAAGGGAGAAGCTGAAAGATGGTAACAAGAAGGGAAGGAGGTGGTAAGAGAATGGGGGTATGTGGGGGGTGGAGGAAGAAAGAGAGAGAGAGAGAGAGAGAGAGAATGAGAGTGAGAAAAGAATAAATGCTCTCGAGTAGGCGAACAATTGATATACCTACCCGCGGGTACTCGAATCCTTGTTTCGAAACAGCCGTAGCGCGTCAACTGCACCGCTTTTTTTCTGTCTCTCTCTCTCTCTCTCTCTCTCTCTCTCTCTCTCACTTGGCTCTAATTTTTCTTTTTTCTTTATCTCATTTTCCCTCCTCTTTCTCGTGCTCCAGTTCGTTTTCTCTGTATACCCACGCGGGACGCTTTCTCTCTCTCTCTCTCTCTTTCACTCACTCTCAGTTCTCAGAATGAATCTCGTTACTTTACTTTTACGAAAGACCGACATAAAGGCGGGAGAGGAGGAGGAGGAGGAGGTAGTGCTCATGGCGAAAAATAAAAGAGGAGGAAAAAAAAGAAAAGCGACGAGGCAGAGGAAAAAGGATAGCTGCGGTTCTCGCTAGATCCACGCGCACTTGAATCCTTGCAGGAGAGTACGTATATATAAATACATATATATATATAAGACAAAGGAAAAGGAATATGCGCTTTGTTGTAGTATGAGAGAGTAAAAAAGAGAGGGTGAGCGAGAGAGAGAGAGAGAGAGAGAGAGAGAGAGAGAGAGAGAGATGAAAAAAGAAGGAAGGGTGCTCTCCTCGTCATTACGTTTCCATTTCTGCGGCTGCCAAGCATCTCTCAACCGAGAAGACTATAAGCGAGCTAAACCGCTAACGAGTGAGAGAGAGAGAGAGAGAGAGAGAGAGAGAGAGAGAGATAAAGATAGAGGAAGAGGGAAAACAGAAGATGAGTTGTATAGGGTGAGAGATGGAGTAGCTCCGTAGTAGAGCAAGAGCGCGCGCGATAAGCATGGAAAGAGAAAAAGAGGGAGAGAGAGAGAGAGAGAGAGTTCGTCAAAGTAATTCGCTCCTTGCGGACGCTTCATTCCGGTCACGTATGAAGGCAGACGCAGCAGGAGCAGTCGAACGAGCTGCTGCTGCTGCTACTGATGCTGCTCTTACTCCTCTTGGGCTATATGCTACCGGTGTGCTACTGCTACTGCTGCTGCTGCTCTTCTATTCGCGCTGCCTCCAAGCGAGCTTGCGCAAGCTCTCCGCACCTTACTGCTGCTACGACTACTACTGCTAGCTGCTGCTTTCCTTATTATCTTACGTTTCTGCGCCCACGTACTATTACTACTACTACTACTACTTTCTCTTCCTCTCTTTTACTCTTTTTCTCTCTCTTTAGCAATAGCAACAGCAGGAGCTCTCTCTCTCTCCCTTTCTCTCTTTATGCTCCCTCGACTCGAACCTCCCTCTAGTCTCGATTCACGGTGGCCCGACTCACTTTTTCTCCTTATCTTCTCGATCCAACCTCCCTTTCTCTTCTTCTCCTTTCACCCTCTTGCCCTTCTACTCATACTCCCCAAAAACTCCTTGGCAGCTCAGCCCCTTCTATAATATGATATTTATCTTTTTCCTCTTCGGCTTGTGCTCACTCTCACCTATACCTCCCCTATCTACCTTTTTTTTATCTTACTTTTTTCTATTTATAATTTACGTTTACGGTTATGTGCTTTACGAGTGTTAGCCGCGCGGCACTTTCCTTTTCTTTTTCTCTTTTTTTTTTTTCTACACAGTAGGGATGGGCGATACTCGAAAAAAGTATCCAAGTAAAATAATCGAGTAAACCAAAAGTAATCGATGCTGGAGTATCGGGTATTCTTAAAAAG
>JAPYZE010006189.1:0-15364 GCA_030522805.1 Leptomastidea abnormis | reverse complement strand
TATATATATATATATATATATATATACCTAAACATATAGCAGCTATATATGCTGCCGTTTAAAATCAGAGCTCTCTCTGCTTCTATATGTTATAAGTATGAACAGCGTTTAAAAATCTCAAGCGCATTTTCTCGCACCTCAGCGTCGTTTTCCTGTCAACGCAACGACGTTAGGCCTCCCGTAGGGCATATAACAGCATCAGTCTCCGACAATCTTGTCCTCTTTATATATATATACATATACATACTTATATATAAAAGCTTCCTTCAAAATATATAGATTGTCGGCATCTCTTAGGAAAATTCATGCGTCTGGCGCGGGCAAGTAAGTCTCGTATATACAGCGGAAACGTACAGGATCTTGTGGTACCCATAATAAGAGAAGAGGGAAAGAAAAGGCGAGGCATGATGGGGAGACGATGCGATTTATTTATAGCTCCACGAGAGAGAGAAAATAAGGAAAAAATAAAAAGAGACTTATTTTACAAACTCGCATGTGTATATGTATGCGTTATATTATATGGTGCAAAGGCGAGATCGGCGCCTCTCTTATATATACTTATATATATTATACATACTTGTACTTTACTCTCTTGAACCATCTGGCTTGGTTGGTTATAGTCGTTCCCCACATTCGTTTTTCTCGGTAAATTAATCTGCGCGCCGGGACATTGACACGCGCCATGGCCGCACGCGCGTTGATCTGAGTCGAGAGAAAGAGGAGAGAGAGAAAAAAAGAGTGGTCCATATATACGATTATATGCAAGAGAGAAAGAGAAAGATGAATATGTATAGCTCTCTCTCTCTCCTCCTCTCTCATTCTTTTTTCTCGCCTTTTCTCTCTCTCTCGCTTCGTAATTCGTCGTAATTGGCACTGTTCTCCTTTACTTGCACCAGCAGCATCAAAACGGACGTTCATTTTTTTACTACTTCAAGAGTCCAGTCCTCGTTTAACGTATGTATTCACTCAACTCAGACTCTCTCTCTCTCTCTCTCTCTCTCTCTCACTCTGTTTTTTTTTATAGCCTCAGCTCTGTCAGGTTTTGAAAATTGCAGGGATTATCAATATGCTTTATTGAATTTTGTCTTGTTATTATATATAGGTATATAGGTATATAATATAGCTCTTTTGACGTTTAGTGTGTAATATCATGCATTTATCGGTTTTTGGTTTATGTAGATACATAATATGACTGTAAATACATCATAATATTAGTACAAATTAATTTATCGTCAATATTTTATAGAATAATTATGTTTACATGTTATATTTTGGACTATGATCTCTCTCCTGTTATTATTACTATATCGTTGTTATTACGAATTAGCAATGTGATATCATATGGTATTATTCAATGTAAATTCATTTGTGTGTGGTTTATTTAGGTGAGGGGGGGGGGGGTTGGATTATTGCATACATTTCGTGTATTACACTAATAGACGTATTATATATATTCTATTATGATGTTATCATAATCTGTCCAAAATCAACACATGTCTAATAATTATCATTTGACGCGAATGATGAGAATTTAAATTAATTTTATAATTAATATGATTATTCGTGTAATTTTAACAAACGTAAAACTACATATATATACTTTAAATCAACAAAATTTATTTGAAATAATAATACCTAAGGCAGCACTATTTTATTTACACTTCAAATATTTGTAAAAAAATACATATAAATTCATAAATATTTTTGTTATTTATAAAAACAAAAAAAAATTAATGGTCCAAAAATCTAAAACCAAAATTTTCTTTTTGTATTTACAGAGGCTGAAACAAGCAAGTCGAAAATAAGCAAGAGAAATCGTGCCAGACAAGCAAGCAAGCAAAAAAAAAAGAAAATCAAGAAGTAAGAAAAAAAGAAAAGAAAGAAAGAGAGAGATCGAGCGTGTATACACACAAAACAGACGCGGCAAAAAGGGCCAGGTAGTTTCTCGTATATACATATAAGAAAGCAGCAGGAGCATCAAGATATACCATATAGTATAATGGCAGGCGCGTGTCGGCGTTCGGTCCTCCGCGCCAGGGCCAGCTCGAGATGAGCGATGGCCAGCAGCTCAACGGCCTTAGGCTGCGGCGCAGGTGGTGCAGCAACAGGCCCGACAACAGCAGCAGCCGCGGCGGCTACAACCACTGCAACCGCCCTGGCCTTAGCAGCAGCAGCCGCCTCCTCTTCTTCTTCCTCCTCAATACAGTCTGCATCCAGCACGGACATGGCAGCAGCCACAGCCACAGCAGCATTGACAACCCCTGTTGGTCCGGGTATGGCTCAAGGTAGACGCGCGAATCTTGAATTTCCGCCACCTCCGCCTTACCCGCCTCCTCATAATGGTTTAACTTTATCATCTCCCGGATCCCCGGTAGCATCTTGCTCCCAGCAGCAGCAAGAAACTGTTCTGATCGAACCGCATTACCCGGCACTGCATCGTCACCACCACCGGGCACTGGTCCATCACGCGCCACGTGATTACTCTTACGCTTACTACGAGGCAGGTCCGAGTGGTGGTAGTAGTAGTAGTCGAACGCACTCGCCGACTACCTGTGCCGCGGCAGCTCTGGTTAGACTGCAGCCCCAGGATTACCAGCTGCTCGCTCAACCTGCCAACGGACATCATCAGCCTTACCAGACTGTACAGGCGTACCAGCTGCACGAGTACAAACAGAATCCGAATAGGCGGCATACCTATGTCACGAGGTACGGCACTGAAGAGAATATCTATGAGGAGATATCTGAGATTAGGTGAGTTTATTTTTTAGTGAATATTTTTTTAGTGTTACGAGATTGATGTGTGTGTGTGTGTGTGGTTTGAAAAGGATGGAATTTTTTTTTTTTTTAATGAGGGTGGAAGTGATGTTAATTTGGTGAGGAGATTATTAGTTTTGATTGTAAAGGATTTAGGTTTAATTGGGTGAAGTAAAAGAGAAAAATTGGTGTAGTGAAGATATTTTTGTGAGAGACGGGAGAATGTAATTGAAAGATGCTGCGCTTAATCTCTTAACACTTACTTTAATTGCAACTGTCGATATTACTTTGGTATAGTTCATCGAATGTCTGTATATAAAACAAAAGTTTTCTAAACTCTTTTTTTTTCGACAAATATCGAATGATATTTATTGTTTTTGTCATTTATAAATTTAACGCAAAGTAATTAAAATATTTTCACACTACAAAACAAATAAATAATAAATTATAAAAGTGTCTAAATACTATTTTCTTTCTCTCTTGAATCATTTACGTAAATTAATGTCGTAAAATCGTGCAATCAAGCACTTCAATAACGAATCAACTCTTTTTTTTTTTTTTTTCTCTTTCACAAGAAAGATATAATATTCATTTTTTTTTATTATTTTATTTTCAAAGAAGCGCATGAGAAATCGGCCTTCAGTTTGACTACTACTACTACTACTACGACGGCGATGTCGAAGAATCGTTTATTTTGCCTCCTTAATTTCCGTTCATCGTTTTCTCTCTCCTCCATTCCCCCCTTTACCTCTTCTTCTTCTTCTTCTTCTTTTTCACTCCCCGTAAAAATACCGACCATTCATTCTCACTTATCATCTCTCAGAGTCGGTTGGTTGGTTGGTCGGTCCACTTGATGCTTGGAGTTTGTGTGTGTGTGTGTGTGTGTGTGTGTGTGTGTGTGTTCGTAACGATGTCGGAGTAAGGGGTTCGCGATCAAACATTTCCATTATGTTGACATTATATAGCCTCTCTCTTCAATATATACCGCTTCTCAAGATATTCTTCCCTTCCCCTTTCTTTTGCTTCACCATCAGTTGGTAATTCGATCTAATAAAAGCACGCCCACTTGCAATATGCCGTTCAATTGGCCCTAATATTAAATATCCAACAAGAGTAAAAGAAGTTGAGAGGAGAGAAACGACCATCGATATTATTATTATCATCATCATCATCGATTGCCCCTTAACTCTAACCGCATCTTTTCAACGTAACGAAGCATACTCGACTCTTTTATATTTAACTCAAAAAATCAACTTGATAAAAACTTGAACTTTAAATCGCTTGAATATTCAAGTGACATACCTATATATCATCGTAAATAATTCTGAGAAAATCCTCGTATGTCGTGTCCTATTTAATCCATGTATGCAAAAAGCACATATACGAACCAAAATAGTCGTTTACATCTCTCACTCCCCACTTACACTTTACACACACACCAGCACATTTATGCCACTAAAAAGTACATTCGTATTAATCCTACCCTATATATACATACATACATACACATAATATACCTACATCTATATTCGCGTTATATAGTATAGCACTGTGATAGAGCAAAATCCAACATATCGCAAAAACTATAATCTTTCATTCATCTAAACGAGCCGTAAATATACGATGGTAGCAGCAGACGGTGAGAGAAATAGCACATGCCACACGTTTTCTCTCGCGCTATAGCCAATATAAGTACAAGTGGGGACGCCCTCTTGAAATATATGCGCGGTGACATACAGGCACAAGAAGCACACACACAAGAGTATAGTATAGAAAGAGCTTTGTATATGGCCGTACTCTTTTTTTCTTCTCTCTCTCTCTCTCACTCTTTCTCTTTCTCTCTCAAGCCAGCTTTAATTAAAACGAAAAAGCAAACCTGTACGAATCGTTGAGAAAAGAGAGAGAAAGAGAGAAGTAGCAGTAAGCAGTGTACACGTGCAGGAATCGCGCGCGATATATCGCTACAGGGCTTCGATTCGCGCGCTCGCGCTTGCATTTGCTTTTTCATTCCTCATCTTACTCACCCTTACCCTCCTCCTCCTCCTCCTCCTCTTTTATACACTTATATAAAAAACTTGGATGGATAAGTATAAAACGAGTGTGTGTTTGTGCAATACGTTGCAATTACAGAGGCAAAAGCGCGTTTACATTGAAGCCGATCGGACTCCGATATTATATACCTACCTATAATGCAGTTGTGTTCTATGTATATGCCTCCTCCGCATTTACCCTCTTGGCCCTTCTTTTCTCCCTCTCTCTCTTTCTTTAACCATCGATCTTTCTCTCCTACTTGCTTTCTTGCCGACACCTGGCGCTCATTCTTTTGAAACGCACGTGTACACACACACACACACATACAAACATCTGTACGCAAACCCTCAAAACCTGATGCCGTTTCATTAGTAAGGCCTTTTTTTTTTCTCTTCCAAACTCCGTTTTCTTCCTCTTTCTCTTATAGACTGATTAAAAATCGAAGATAATCATTCGTTACGCTTGTACTTTTTGTATTTGTATAAGGCAGATGATGAAAAAAGAATTAAAATAATGCGGTTAACCATTTACCCTAACTTATAAGTGTATACCGATGTATAAGGGGTATATATTCGTTGATGCAATTGATGCTATATTTTTCGAGTCCAAGAAGCAGTATAAGTACAGTGAACATCAACTATCAATTTGTACTTATATTCAATTCCCCGGAATATATTGGTACTTGTATATATATATATATATATATGTACACACACACAAATACTGTACTCTGTCATTTAACTCCTTACTTACTGACCTACTTACATTTCAGTCATATAAGTATATAAGTAAACGGACATAAATCGACGGAAATAATGATCGTCTCTTCAAAATTTATCAAGTGTGTATATTATACGTCTGCCAATGATATTACCGCAAATAGATCGAAATAAACCAGCCTCTCTCTTATATTACGGACATTTTAACGAAAACGATCATCCCCTCCTCCTTCTTCTCCTTCTTCTTCTTCTTTTACTTCTCTTGACACAAACAGCTGCCACGCGTTTTGAGGGATACCTATTGCCCTAGAGATATATCACCGTATCGAATTTTCACGGCTCAAAACAAAGGTATATAGGCTTATAACAGATAGATAGATAGATGAAACCAAGCATTTCATAATGGATAACTGTATAGTCATATAGTACTACAACTGACACAGGCTATACTATAGCCACCCTCTCAAGAGATTTTCCGCTAACGATATTTCAAAAGGTACCGCGCGTTATCTGCGCGAAATCAGGACCTCACTCCTCCTCCTCCTCCTTTTTCACCTTAGCTTCGATCGCCCTCGCGCGCTTAGTAATTTTCGAAAGGTGCCCTATAGGGACGCAAGAAACATATCCTACATTGCGAGAGGGGCATCTTGATGGCAATATCTTTCTTTTTCTTTCTTTGGTTGTAGGTATATTTTAAGGCGCGTGCGCGACGTCTGGTCTCTTTTTTTTTTAAAGAGGGTTTGAGTAAACAGCGCGAGGTAAGGGTATATCTTTTTTTTTTTTCTGGGCTGACGATGGCCACCTGCCTTACGGATCGTCGGCCTTAATTTTAATCAAGCGCTGATTCTGAAAATTATACCAAGATGTGAGTATGTATAGCTGGAATAGTAGATGCTAAATTTTGTTATTATTCTATTCTACGGCTTCTGCTACATAATTGAAGATATTTGTTTTGTTTTTGATTAAAAATTATTTTAATTTTTTAATTGTTAGAATAAATAAGTTTAAGAAAATTTGTTGATAGTAAGTGTTTTTATGCACTACGTGAAAAAAATGATTTCTATCGCGATCGAGAAAGAAAATTGACTTTGAGCTCGTTATATATATAAAAAGGGGGAAATGTGATAAATTGATCTTAAGGACGTGTAGTATAAAGATAAGAATCCGTCTGAATCTATAAATTTTCAAATACCTATCATTTAGATTCTTAGAAAGATATTGATTATAAAATTTTTCTGTTTTTTAATTTCTATTTCAATTTTATTTAATTATAAAATTAAATTAAATGAGGCTCTTCAAATTTATTAACGCTCGTATACAATAAAAGTATTCGCATATCTTGTATAAAATGATTGCCAAGCTAATTTGCGGTATATATACATATTATTATACACGTGCATAAGTAAACGCATAGATATGCGTAATAATTCATTTTGAATACCAATAAATTTATCTCAAGCACATATATATGTATATCTACATGCTAATATTCCAACATATACACAGAATCTTGAAATTCATAATTTCTATTATGACATTCATGAAGTCGTGCTGTTTGAAATGTTGACAATCAGCCTCAAGCATTTAAATACGCTAATACAAAATTTAAGCACAAAAAAAAAAAAAAAAAAAAAAAAAAAAAAAAAAAAAAAAAAAAAAAAAAAAAAAAAAAAAAAAAAAAAAAAAAAAAAAAAAAAAAATCAAAAATTTATTATCTCAAAAAAAAAAAATTAATGTTTTCTCGTCACGCTATATCTCAACCCAATAAAAACAAGAAAAAGAAAAAAGTAGCAAAAAAAAGAAGAAAAAAAGGAATAAAAAATTCTATCCTGTAATTTTCAATCTGCGAATAAATTGATTTCCCGGACAGCAGCAGCAGTAGCAGCAGCAGCAGTTGCGCAGGATCCAAGAGTGAAAGAGGGCGGTCTACGAATGAGAAAGATAGAGAAAGAAAGCAAGAAAGAAAGAAAGGATACTCCATATATATACCGCCCTTAGGATACACACTCACACACATACCCATTTTACAGAAAGAGAGAGAGAGAGTGAGAGAAAGAGAGAGATTCGCGTCGTCGAAAAGCCGGTAATTGATAGTCTCGCAAGTTTCGGGACACCTGTCCGACCGATGAGGCGCGTCGTTGCTGCCAGTTTCTCTCTCCCTCCCCCCCTCCTTCCCTCTCTCTATAGACGCGTCTTATCGTTAACGCAATTTCCGCGCTTCTCTCTTCTTCCACTTTCTCACTCTTGCCACGATAAATCGTACCCTTTCTCTCTCTCTCTCTCTCTCTCCTCTCTCAATCTCTCTCTCTTTTCATCCATCGTTTCTTCACGTTGCATATACCATAATACATATATAACGAGAGAAATGCGAGAGGAGCCATAGGGACTTTACGAGGCTTTTGTTTATCGTCTATATATGAACGAGCGTGCGCTATACTCGCGAGAGAAAGAGAAAGAAGAGCCGCGCCGCGCGGTCATTAGCCAGAGTTATGCGCGTTGGAATTACCAACGCGCGCCAGTTATATGATGCTTTTTTATTTTCTCTCTCTCTCTTTCTCTCTCTTTCTCGTCGATATTTTAACTGGCAATTTTCGTTCTTCGGGCCAAAGCAGGGGCAGCTTGTTTAACTCGCGGACAGAGAGAGAAAGAGAGAGAGAGAGAGACCGCGTTTCTCGCGCGTCTAGAACACACACACAAGGTTCATTGAACTTCTCTCTTTCACTCACTCTTTCTTTCTTTCTTTCTTGCTTACGCATGGGACTATCCCAACGCATAGATATATGTATGTATGTACATACGTGAGTGTATATGTGCTGTTTACGCATATCTTACATTCTGCATAAATCTAAATAACATAAGTATACCAGCTTTTACAAGGTCTGTGACTCTAGACGATAATATCCTATTTTATATACAAATAGTTATTTTCTATCAGTAAGGGCTAACAGTAGTATAGCAGTAGCAGCAGCTGTAGAAACAGTTCCGATTTTGTCTAATCGGCTAGCAGTAGCAGCAACGTTGGTCGTGTGTACGAGAGAGCATTTTGCAATTACGTGATTCGTTTACTCTCTTTCTCTTTCTCGACTTCGTAATCGACGAGGACGCAAGAAATACTGCGACGACGACGACGACGACGACGACGACGACTTTGTCGGGATGTGAACGAATGTTAAAGTCATTACGACCGATGAAACTCTTTAGTTGTTGGGAAGCTGTTATATATATATGCATATATGGATAGGGTAGTAGTCGGAAAAGCATTAAACGATCTGGGATGTGTAGGTACTGTAGGTAGTAGTAGTAGTTGTAGACAATCGCCAACAAAGTACTTACATAGTACGAGACAGAGAGAAGAGAGAAAGAGTCTCTGCCATAACATAATCGCGCGCAGGCTTCTTCCGTTTATATTGTGACCAGACACACTGTAAAGAAGAGGAGGAGGAGGAGGTATTAATGTACTATGCGTTTATAAAGTCGTCGTCCTCGTCGTCGGAACATGCGGACCGGATGCGGTCTAGCTCTTATATATATATATATATATATATATATATATATATATATATACTTGGCAGCCAGCCGAGGTTACGCGCTGCAGACATGTCTCTCTTATATATATACTCGTTGCTCGCCATCACACCGCGCGTGAGAGAGAGAGAGAGAGAGAGCTTGATTAACGCGAGTGTGAATATTACAAGGGCGTGTATGAGAGATTATTATGGGCTCTTTAGGTATCTATATGTATATATGGATGGAGATTAAAAAGGGAGGGAAGGGTAGAATAAGTGTTTTATTAAATATATGCATGGGTGATATTCAATGGTATTAGCTATACTTTTTTTAATTGATGATGGGGTTTCTTATGAGTTCTTGAATAGAGTTGATGGTGTAAAGGGAGCAATAAATTTTATAGAGATATTTATTGTAAGATTATTATGTGTCTTTTTGTAAATGAGGATTTCAAAGGATATATATTGGATTGGTTTTGATCTACCAAGAAAATATATTAATTTGCCACGTGTTATATATAGGGTATAAGAAGGAAAAGTGGTAAGACAGCAATTTGAATTGTGGTTTGTGAATTTTTTTTTTTTTTAATTTGCGGTATCCGAGAATGATTCAAACTGATGCGTTTTAAACCTTTTGATTATCCTGACTGAACTGAAGGTGAATGAGCGAGTGAACTTCGACGTCAAAGAGTGTGTATGTTGCTATGTTATTTACAAGTTTAACGAATGTTGCCTTTAATAGGTTGTTTCATGGATTAAGACTCTGGTATATTATATACATATTGATTGCCAGACGTTGTACTATATACGTGTCTGATCTGTATATGATTCATGCAACAAAACGCTCAATTGCCTTTATAGCGATTATATAGGATATTATATACTTCAGACTGATATATTTTTCATCTTTGAAAATTATTTCAATTTATCTTATTTGCTCTCTTTTATATGTATATAAAGTATTATAGTGAATCAAGAAATTGAGATCAGAATTGTGGTTGTATATAGACATATGCTCCGGGTATTAAGGTTTTTTTCAATAACGAGATATAATTACAACCGTTCGAGACGGTTTTAGCTCGATTAAATAATTTATTATCAATTAACGTATCTTCCAATTTTATTTTTTTTTTTTTTTTTTCTTTAAAAAATATGTTCACAACCAACCCCACCCTCTTCAAATTACAGTCCTATTAAAAAAGAAGACAAAAAGTAGAGAGGCGCGGTAAACTTCAAACGATAACATCATCTACCACGCATAATTACCTATTCATAAAAATCAACTGATCAAAAAATTACAAACCCTTTACTTACAACATGATCTTTCTATTTCAGTCGTCAATGCAGACGAGTATTACACGGTTCAAATCGTTCACTGGTCGCTGAGGAAGTTCGTCGAGTACAATCACGTCACCAGCGTGTCCTTGGTGAATTGAATCTCAGCGTTGAGGCAATGTTAATGCCAACGATAGCCGATCAAGCTAATGGCGAAGACGACGCTGAAGATGAAGCTGATCATCAAGCTGCTGGTAATAGTTCAACTGATGAATTACTGCTACATCATCATCATCATCCGGATGAATTGTTTTCAACACCAGTTGGTGACCTTGATAGTGGATTTAGTGGAAGCTCAAGTGCTAGTTACAGGTGAGTTTGGGTTATTTATTAAAGGATTGATTATGTTATTGATTTGAATTTTAGTTCATGTGATGGAGTTTATTTTATGTTGCTTGAATGAAACGACAAGTGAGATGATGATGAAAAAAGAGGTTTCTGAGACTTGCTTGGGATTTTAAAGCTTTATCACTTCTGTCGGTTGATGAAAGCATGACTTTATAGATATACATATATTCCAGACTCAATGGACCAAGCTGTTTCATTGAGTCACCACGTACTCTTAGTCATTCAATATATATATTTTTCTGTGCTTAATCAATTTGGCCTATTTCAACGTTATTGATATTTAAAACAAAAAGAGAGAAAAAAAAACAAATTATTTGAGATCATAAATTTTAACTATCAATTACACAGGAAATATGAGTCAAATATATAACTAATTTCTTTTTATTAAAATCAAACATATAAATATAGTTGAATTTATAATGAACACATAACTATAGTAAATATGTATATACTCATGTTTACATCAGCTTACTCAATATCCTCCTCCTCCGAAACAAATTTTCATTCAATATATTCACTCATTAGCATTTGAAGAATACTTACTTTAAAATTTATTCTAACACAACGTACACGCCTCCTTGTCGTTTTCATCTCTCGCACGCGCCTCCTCCCTTCTTAAACCATCAAACTCATAAAATAGCATTAGATTCGAATACATATGTTAAACCTTTCTATTAACTAAAAAAAGCTTCTACTGTGCATCTACATCTCAATCATTAAAATCCCAAAAAATCAAAGCGTCAAATATTTGTAAAGAATCTTGACACCGTTTCTTCGAAATCCAAAGTGAATAAAAGAGAGAGAGAGAGAGAGAGAGAGAGAGTCTCTTTGTACCATCTTGACTGTGTATGCAGCTCGTAAATCCATTGAGCATAGTACGATGCTACTGCAGCCAGATCTCTCCAATACTCCTTCCCTATATACTCCTAGCCATACACACACACACACACAGAGAATGAATTCCCCCTCTGCATATCTCACCTGACAGACAAACAGAGCCCTGACGCAAAATCAGGATCCTATATACCTAAGAGTCGATAGCTCAAAGGTCTTCTCTTACGTCTTATCCAAGCCTCTCTCACACACGTACATAATATATACTATAAACGTATATATGTCCAAGCAACCAACCAACCATCCATCCAGCCGTATAATGCGTGGTCGTTATCTGCTTGCACAGATCGGGTCTTGGTTCGTTGAGACGTGGCCTCGGACGAACGAGCACCCCTGAGCTACTGAGCAACGGTTGCCTAACACATCACGAGCTCCATCAGCTTCATCATCAACAGCAGCTTTATCATCATCATCATCATCTACAGCAACAGCAGCAACATCAACTTTACCAACAACATCAACAGCAGCAGCAGCAGCAGCTACAGCTACAGCTACAGCAGCAACGTAGTAATAGTAGTAACAGCAGTAGTAGTAGTGGAAAGACCAAAGCTGCTATGATATGGAAAAAAGGATGGAAGGGATGGAAGAAGCTGCAGGGACTTGGAGGATCTCAAAAAAATGGTAAGTCATGCTTTATTGATTTTTTTGATGTTTTCTTTTTTTTATATAAATATAGGGGTATGTCTATACATAGTGTAGAAAAATGCAAGTTGTTATTTTCTTTTTCGGCTTTCTATATTTTCAAGAGGGATATAGTAGCATATGGATTCTTAAAGAGTTTTTGAGTATATGTATACCACGTATATGCACGTGTTTAAAGTAAAGGTAAAAGGGGGATATATAGCCTGATTTTAGTATAGCCGCATTACCTTTTTCATATATAATGTAGGTGAGTTTTTTAAATTTTCAACGAGCTCCCATAGTAAAACCACTAACTCTTATGAGATGATTAGAAATTTTCTATAATTTGGCTTCTCTTCTTACCTATATTCAATTTGATCTTTTTTTTTTTCGTTGATCGTAATTGGACGTTAGAGAATAAAATATAAAAGGTATCTATACATTGAGTATAACCTAATATTTACATTCTTTTTCGTTTTTTTGCCCTAGATTAAATTATAAATATTTTTCCCTTTTTTTTTCCTTCATCATCGATCAAAAAATTAAAAAAAAAAAAATTTAAAGAGGGAAAGTTATTCACGGGTCAATTAACGTCTCCATCTAATTAGCTGAACGCAATCATGCGTACAACGTTCACCAAAAAAAAAAAAAGTTATAGCGGGGAGAGTTAAAGCCCCTGAGTAGCGGCAAACTTTAAAACACAAGCCACACGCATATATATAAATACACAATACACCCTGTATAGTCTCATATGTATACTCGTGCTCTACATCGTTGCATGTATACATGTATACCGCGATGACGAAATCAATTCGCTTGGATATACACATATTTTTTCGCATTCCCCTGCTAAACAAATTCGTACACTTATAATATATGAGTCACTTCTCCAATACATTCTCTCTTTCTTCTCTATCTCTTTGTATATGCACAAGTCGATTCACTTAACAGCCTATGCGAGAGCCACATTTATCGTTACGTGATTATGAATAAAAGTCGTGCAGATATTATAATATATACATATAAATCGTAACTTAAATTGAAAAGTTGCTAAAAAAAAAGATGTATAAATCGTATGACGATGACCCAACGGAAGAAGCCGCATGGAATATAATTTCAAGCACTTGATAAAAAAATAAAATAAAAAAAGACTGTAGGCTTACGTAGGGAAAAAGGAGGGGGGGGGGAATAATGTTTGCACGATGCTGTTACAAGGAGACGACGAGCGCGTGAATGCCTTGCATTGTCGTGAAGCTATAGAAAGGAAGGGGGAGGTGGTCGGTCACAGCAGCAACCACACCACACCAAGTAGTTGTAGTAGTATAAGATTCGCGGACCGGATTTCCCAGAATATCTTATCTATATCGCCTGAGCGCGATGTTCTCAAGAGGATACTCTACTCGCGCGCTCATCCTTTCTATATAGCTACAGCTACAGCACACTTATTATCATAATGACCAGCGAAATTCTTTACCTATACTCGTATCTTATACCCCTCTCTTTCTCTCTTCTTTCTCTGTCGTATCTCTCTCTCTCTCTCTCTCTCTCTCCTTGAATTTTCCAGTCAGTTGACTATAACTACAATCTTTGCGGCATCTCGTTCGCCAAGCAAGGATTTTCTTTTTTTTTCTTTTTTTTTTGGCATCCCTCTCTCTCTCTCTCTCTCTTACATACAAACTATATTCGTCTTTCGCATAGAATCGGTTAGATTGCTCGGTTGGCGTTTCCGCTGAATCGGACAAATCGTCGCTGCTGCTGCTGCTTCTCTTCCTCCTTCCACAATATAAGTTAACGTTCGATTCCGATAGGAAACCTGCCAAAAGATAACCACTCTCTTCTCGTCGTGACCCCTCTTTACCATGACCCCTCCCTCCCTACCTCCCTCCTCCTACTCTTCTTCGATATTCAATTTCTCTGAGCAATAGCCATTCGCTCTCGTCGTCGTCGTCGTCGTCGTTTCTCTTCGCGTCACTCAACACACACCCGGTCTTTCCCTTCTTATCCCATACCAGAAAAGACTTTTGGCTATATCTTCTTCCTCACTCCTCTAGTAACCCGGAAAATCGCAGTCAAAGCAAAAAAGTTCACTGGACGTGGTGTAAAAAAAAACACGAATAAAAAAAATGAAGAGGATGAAAAAATTCCCATATAAGAACCAAGAAGGTGCCGAATAGTTGTTACACAAGGTAAGGGAGAGGAAAAAATGCAACGCAGCATTCGTATAGTTGACGATGTGTTACACCTACTTACACTTGCGTCTTTATATTTCTACTCTCCAGCAGCTGTTGGAAAACTAGCAATTCTCACACGTGCTTACTATATACTACTACCCTCTACAAATGCAAGCACGCACGCACGCAGCGGTTCTTCTCAACTTGGTGGAATAGGTATACACTCTTTCTTTTATATACATGGGCTAATCTCTGCAAGGCATAAATCTCACAACGACAGGCTACTACTACCTATATATATATATAGTTGCGTTTCACTTCTCTCTCAAGGGGCTGATAACCTTGCTTCTATCCCTCGTTCGCCTTTTTTTCTCTTTTTCTTTCTATCCCAAAAAGCAGATGAGAGCTTTCAGGGAAGGAATGGGTATATATGTAGAAGTGAGAAGAAGATTCCATGTATGTATGTATGTAGCTAAATCTCTTCACAGAGGCGCCTACATGTATATTATCGGCTCTAGTGCTATGTATATACGCGAAAGCGCAACGATAGTATGGAATCTTTATTTCCCTGGAGACGTAAGAGAGAAGAGAAAGAGAGTGTCTGTGTAACATCTATAGATTATAATATGTGTGTAAGTGTATGTATGTGTGTGTGTGGACCGACGTGCTATTTCGCGCGCGAATTAATTATATACCGCTCGTGACGACGGTGTCGAGATGCTGATGCTGCGCTAAGTTCTATACATATAATAGCTAAGTGGCTTATACATATACTGGTGCTTTTTTTGGAGAAAGGTGAGAGAGAAACGTGTATATATGCTGGAAGAGGCATTTGGTATTTTGGTGTATACATGTATATAAGGTGTGCTTTATAAGATATAGGTGTATGTATGTATATGAGTAATTCCTCAAAAAAGGGGTAGTTATATGGTTCAAAAAATAAAAATTTTCAATTTCGAGGTACGCTCCTGATTGAGGGCGCATT
>JAPYZE010006184.1:0-11382 GCA_030522805.1 Leptomastidea abnormis | reverse complement strand
TTACTATATTTAATCGCCCAGAAGATGAATTAAATTGTTTCAATGCGTTAGCTACACGCGATGTTGAAGCGTTAGCGAAGACCCGGGGCGAGTTGGCCGGTTTTAGGCGGGTCGAGTTGCCATAGGAATTTGCCATACAAAATTTGTCAAATTTTTTAATTTTGCTTAAAACAGCATACAACGTTATAATATTGATATATTAACCTTAAAAATGAAAAAATTAGTGAAATTTTTTCTATCTTCGTAGTTTATCGTATTTTTCTGTTTTCTAATCAAAAACTATGAGAAAAGTCTTTAAAATACATGTACTTAAGAGTATATATCGATATATACATTTTAAAATGTTTATCACCGTTTAAAATCCACGTGGCCAACTCGTCCTGCCCCTGGGGCGAGTTGGCCGAAAAATGGATGACCAAACAATCGTTTATAAAACTAACAGTAAGATTTTTTTTTAATCAGAAAAAATTGCATTATAATCTTGAATAGTACTGTAATAAGTGGTCCAATTTTCATATCGTTAAACCTTATAGAATTTCGTGAAAAAAAATCAAATGTAAAAAATCGGCCAACTCGCCCCCCTTTCTCCTATAATATGCTCAATATGCTTATTGAAATGTAAATAATTTATTTATCAATTAAGTAAAAATTTAATTTTTAATATTAAATACATTTAATTGTTTATTTAAATAATTGCTCAATAAATAAGTAAATAATATAACTAGTATACATTTATTCAGCATACAATATAGTAAATAAAAAACAAACAGTTAAAATCGAATTAATTTATAATTAAAAATGTTTTTTAATAAACAAAAAAGTTTATATATATTATAAATTATTTATTTAAAAAAATGATCAATATAATCTTACATTATTTTTTACTCTTTTCATTTTGATAGAATATATTATAATTAAAATAAAAAAAAATTATCTAAATATGAATTATATATTTTTTGTACATAATAGTTTGAACTGAGATATACCTATATGAAATTGTAACATGTAAAATTTACCAATAATCAATAAATGATTATATTAATGTACGATGTGAAAACTTCTCCAAGGTGTTACATTATTTTCTTAGAAAAAAGTTTTTTCATATCTACATGTCAAGGATACATCGTATGTGCCACTCCCAATATACCTTTCTCCTTGAACCGATCAGGATTGGAGGATATCAAGTGAAAGACAGGCTGGCTCTCTCTCTCTCTTTCACTGCATGGTCTTGAGAGTGTAAGGTCTCATAAGTAGGCGGCTCCCTCGTCGCGGTCGCACAAATCCGAGGCTGCATAAAGCTGCCGCGGGCGTTTCTCTTTACATCACATATATTGCTTATACCTGCATGTATGTGTGTATGGGTCAGGATGAGCTGAGATCTGAGATGAGAAAAAGTGCAAAAAAGTGTGAGAAGTTGCGCTCATTAATGAACAAGCCGACAATCGTCACTGACTACGTATACATGTACATTAAATAATATGCTCGTTACGAACGATTGTTTTCCGGCTTGCGTGGCCTTTCTTAATGTCGACCGTATAAATAGATAATATATAGGTACGATATATTTTTTTTTTTAACACGACAGGTGAACTGAAGAATATTTTCAGATAACAGTATTTTTTAATTTATAGGAGATATTACAATCTTTGAAAATTCTTTTTTTTTTATTATATTAGGTATATAAAAAAAACTATGTTTTTATTTACCAACAATCATCAATTTTACATAATTATCCAAAATATGACAAGTCTCATTATCTTCTCAACAAACACTTCAATAGCGTGAAATAATAATCAATCAAACGCTAATGTACATTTAAACCACATCCTTAAAAAAAAAAACATGAATCTAAATGCGTTTGTATCTCAAGTGTTTTGAAAATTCCACATGCCTATATCACAAACAACTTATATATCTATAGACTATACCTCATCCCTGATCCCTGTAAAGTAGAATACCCAGCTAGAGCTTCTCATTCTAAGTAATACGCTGCACGTGTTTAGCTCCGAATGAGTAACGAGAGGCAATAACGAGCAAGTGAGAAAAAAAAGAGAAAGAAAGCCTCTTTTCCTGAATTGCTCCCTGCATGGTAACTGGCGCAACTTTACATTTCATTCCAACAGCATCAGCAGCAGTGGTGCAGACAGTCTACACGTGATAGGTAGTTTTATCCTCTCCCCCCTCCCCACATTTTTATACTCACTCAGCTCTCAATTTCATCTCACTCTATATCGTTATTTTCATTTTTGCGAGATTCTCTTCTTTTTTTCTTTTTTTTTTCTTTTGTTGATCCGATCCTGTATACTACTTTGGTTGCGTAGGAGAAGAAGAGAGAAAGAGATAGTGAGTGGAATTATCAGAAGACGGTAATCCGACGTTTAAAAAAGTGCCTTCACTTTGTCACGATGCTTGCACGCGCCTGCTCTTTTATATAGGTGTGTATGTATGTATATCGATGCTATACGGTGGGTGACGGGAACGTCGAGAGACAAATGCCTTTTACTCATTTACATATTTTAGCTATTAATCATTTTTTCAAGGAATTCCTTCCTGAAATACTTTTACAGTGAAGAGAAAGAGAGCCTGTAATGATTAGGTGTGCGCATGGGGCGCTTGTCTCGAACGGATACTGTCGATTCTCTGTTATTTTATTTTATTTTTCTTTATATTAAGTATCATTTTTATTTCTTATTTCTTTTTTTTTTCAGATTTAGTTCTGTGTCATTTTGATGAATCAGAGATGTAATCGTTAACGAAACTTTTTAAAAAAAAGTAGTTGCCTAAAATATTTGTCAATTAAATTAATATAAAATTAAAACTAATTTATTAATGAATAATATCGATGTATCATAACAAAAATAAAATTGTAACACACATATGTGTAATATTCCAACGATATTTAATGCGCTTTATCCTAAAAAAAGTCAAGTCAACAGCGTATTCTTCAATGAAGACAGAAAATCAACAGTGGCAACAACGGGATCAAGCTTTTCTCCAAGAAAAAGAGAAAAAATAGAAGAAAAAAAACTAACCAAAAAAGCTTGGGCTACGTATACGTCCGAAACACGAACAATAACAACAAGAGTATAGCTTGTTGTTTATCCCTTGCACCAAAGCACAACAGTATATATAGATGCGCTTTAGGAGAAAGAGGAATATCCCGCTGTCGCCAAAGCCAGTAGCAGCAGTAGCTATTGGATATAGAGAGTAAAGGAAATCGCGCAGTAGCAAATCCGGAAAAAGAGACCAAACAGGAACGATATAGAAAGAAAACGAAAAGAGTCATAGCAAAGGGGAAAGGGTACCAAGGGATGTGTATATAGAAGTGAGGAGGGGAGAAAAGCGACCGCGCCTGCTCAGCTCTCTTACATCCTCTATAAGCGAGTGAGCAAGCAAGCAAGTACGCGAGCGCGTGGTCCCGTCATTAATAAAAGTGTCAATGGTGTCAGTGGACTAATGTCCGACGTCACTCTAGAGCCGCGCGCGCGTGCGTTCACATTGGACAAAAAGAAGCCTCAGGGTGGAGAGAAGAAGCGTATATAGAGGGGTGAGAAGAGAGTAGCAATTCCACCCTCTTTGTTGCCCCCTCCTCTTCTGCCCTTGGGGGCTAGGAATGACGCTATGCTACTAATACTACTGCTGCTGCAGTGACGCTTCTTTTTCCTACTGTAGAAGCTAACATAAATGTATGTGTATGCGCTTGTATGCCCTTTTGGAAAATTGCCTATGTACGTGTATATGTAACTTAAGTACATGTATGTATGTTGGGAGATGAGAGTGGATATTTTCGTCGATTATTGCAGGAAATTATGGGGGCTTGTCTTGATGCGGGGATCGTGATATTCGACTGGCTTGTCTTGATTATATCCGGTTTTTAGAATTAATTTTTTGTGATGTTCATGCTAGATTGGTTGATTTCAGAGCTTGGTGTTTCATAAATTTGACAAATTTGTTTTTTTTTTTTAATTTTTTAATTTAATTTTTAATTTTTAAACCTTTACCTATTTAATTAAAGATTAAAATATATCTTTAATAACTTTATTAACTCAAAAATACATTTAAAATAGTCTATCGTATAAAAAAAAAATTTCTCATCCAATCATATGATGGTGTAAAAATATATATTATAAGGAAAAATTAAGTAATTTTAATATAATAATGTATTTTTCGAAATAAGCTGCATATAAAATGTATAAGCACAATTATATTATATCAGCTATGCATCGATATTACAAACTCACTTCACTCGCCAGTTGCGCTCCAATTTTGCAAATTGCACACCTCGTACATACACTCTTTTACACAAGTTGCTGGCTAAAAAGAAATAATTTTTTTTAACGTCAAAGGAATAACTTGAACTCCTCATTCCTTTTCTCTCTTTCTCTCTCTTTTTTCCTCCATAGCACGCATTGCAATTTAGCGTTCAATTACATGCGTAGCGCGACTCTCGTGGCCAGCAGCAATATTACAGCTCCAGGCAACTCCTTTTCTTTCATACCCATGCACGTTTTTCTCCCCGATTTTATTACTTTTTTTAGCACTACACCGTATATACGCAGTGCCGGCGGAGTCTGACGTATACGTGGCTGTATCGACGTAGAAGAGTGAAGAGCGGGGGCGTTAGGTATATAGGAAGGAGGAATATCTAATAAGAGTCGAGGGCACATCCATCCTGAGACTGCCTACTCACTCTCTCGTGCCTCTCTCTCTCTCTCTTTCTATCTCTCTGCCTTCCTCTCTTACTACCCGAGGGGCTGTCACCATGAGCATCTCGCGCGGGCTTGAGCAAGAGTGAGTGAGAGGAACTGAGACTGGGAGCGAGGGCTGATTTACATAGTAATAATATCGAGGCTCTATAGTGCTTGTACTCTCACAGGGTTTCCCAACCCCCCCCCCCCTTCACCACCCTCCTCTTCTATATTACTACTACTACAACTACTGTACTAGTACTGCGAGTTTGACGTGCTCCCTTGTTGCTCTTCTCTCGGCCGATCTGTATTTTATATGTTCAATGCACGTTTTTATATAACTCGAGGATTATAGAACGATTGTTGATGATGAAGATGTGTGTGTGTAAGCGTGCAATATACTTGTGTTCGCTGTTTGAATTTTTATTAAAGTGATAAGAAAATTTTTAATGTTGGTTGACTGATGTCTATTTTTGAATATTCATATATCTATATTTCTAAACAATGCAGTTGTGTACGTGCTAGTTCGATCTCGATCATGATAATAGGGTCACGACAAATGCCATCGAGGCAATGCTAAACTGCACTGAGCTTGTACGACAACGTATAGGCCACGTACATCTGTAGCAGAGATGGACGTGGACTACAGTACATTTCAAAGTTTTGATATTTTAATGCAAATCATAATTAATTTATCTCAATAATTCAAATCCTACAAGTTTACAACAAGAAAAATTTTTGCTCTTAAAAATGGGATTGCTATTCTTTCTTCTGATTTTGACTGGATTTGTCTTGGAAATTAAATCAGGTATAAAATCATTTTAATTTTTTAAGACTATGTTTTTTTATACTTTTTAGAAAAAACAAATATTCAAAAACTTTACTCACTTAAAGAATATTTATACAGAACCATGGGTATATTATTAACGTATTTCAGTTTTTTACATTAGTTAAAAAAGTTACAAATTATTCATATTGTAGGAGGTCGAAAAATAAAATTACAAACATAATTATTCATACAAAAAAGAAACTTTATTACAAGAAGAAGTTAATTGTTTGACATTCAGAGAGAATCTGTCACATTATTTTTACATCATGAACGATGTAAGCTCTTGTGCATCAACTTCGCGCGTCAATTGTTCACACGTTCAAATTTATGCAAAACACATATCAATACATTTAAGAATTATATATTTCACAAATAAAAACTCTTACAATATTTATTTTTTACAAAATAGATATCTTTCATATTTCATAATAAAATTTTAAGACAAAAAATTGAAAATTAATTTAATCTTTTCTAAATGTAGATTTTAGTCAACTATCTATGGAGCAAGACTTACCTAGTATAATCGATCGATTAACATCAGAAAATGGTATTCTGCATCCTGCACCTATTCAAAACGAACAAGTACGAAAGCTTGAACAACGAAAAACTGAAGTACGACTGTTTGCAGCAAATGTAATATATTCTTATAATTATTTGCATAGTTTGCCAAAATTTACTATCGAAGATCAACTTATAACAAATCTATTTATCTACGACATATATTCAACTGATATCAATATTCGAAACCAAACAAAAAATCGTCAATCGATGTTGCAGCAAATTTTCGAAAATGTTAATACAATGGAATACCTTTTTCAACGGTTAAATAAATATGTTGAAAGTATGTTGAGACAATATGCACAAATACAACCTCTACAACAGAACATAATCATTCAATCAGTAACACAAAATAATGAACAGATACTTGAAAGACAGCGAATGGTATTGGAAGAACTCACAATGAAGGTAGACGAATCTTATCGTGAGCTACAAAATATAGAAGGCCGTGATGCACTAGAACTTGATCGATCAAATAAACTTGTCGACAGCATTCGTTCAACTTTGATTTATGCGCGTAACCAAATTCAAAATGTGCCATTAACATTAGAACAAAGGTCAGATATTGTACAGCTCATTGAAGTACGTTACCAACTACTAAATTGTCATATTCAAAATAATTTAAATCAATACAAAGAACGTATATTTGAAAGACGTCAAAGAAAATTAAGAGATTTTATGAAAAGTGTCGAAGATTTTCATGATCAGTTACGCCATGTAGAAGGGCGGAATTCAGTAGAACGTGAAATGGAAGATCAACTTGTTAAAGAAGTGTATTATAAATTGCCTGAGTATCTCAATCGAATTTATAAGAACTATTTTCCAGTCTATCTAAAGTTGCAATATATAGATATAATTGAAAATCGTTACAAAAAGCTAGATGCTCATGTCCAAAAGGCGTTAAAAGAATACGAACTACAGCGATTAGCACAATTAAAAAGTCCAAATCAGCAACCTGCAAAACAAGAACGTTTAATAGATGAAATAAGAAGATAATTAATAAGTACTGTTTAAATAAAAAATATTCAATAACTCAAAGTATAGAATTTTCTTGATTATAATTTTTACTATTGTGTCTTACTCGGGAAAATGGAATTATTCCTAAAACTCAAAATTTGTTTACTAATCATTGGTAATAAAGTTGTGTACACGTAAGTCATTTTATTAATGCATTTAAATGCAATTGAATAATCAATAAAAATAATTTGAAATTAGAATAAATATTTTATTATTGTTTCTTTTATTTATTTCAAATTCATACTACAGAAGAAAAAATGTAAGCAAGCATTACTTTAAACTTTACTGCTTATCTTTTTTTCAAGTTACTATTTAAAACAAAATTTGCTATTCAATAATTTTTAATGCTAAAAAAATTTATTCAAAACAACCTTCTTGACACCAAGATAGAAAAAAAATTGCGTTTTTAAGTACTTCAAATACCGTTTTGCATCATCTTTCAAATAGGAATCCAATTGCGTTAGATAATTTAATGTATCTAATGAATTACTAAGAATGTTCTTCATTTTGCTTTATCAGATTTAATTTATAAAATTCAAAGTTGCGTATACATTAAAGTTTGATAAATTAAAAAAAATATTTCTTATTTCTATAAATAAATTATCCTCTTTACAGATAATATTAGAATGGTACAAACGTTTGAGCATCTATAAAAACAATTACAAAGATTAAATAATTATTTTAATTGAACATTATTGTTTTTATTGAGAAAATCTTTTGAATTATTATCTATTTTCGATAACGAAATCTTTCATATAGTATTCAACTTGCATTGTAAAGAACAAAAAAAGTTTTTATAAATACCGAGACTATACTTTTAACCATTAGTTCTTTGTTTATTTAATCAAACTTTAATATTTAAATAGTATGAATTTATGAATTAAGACAATTTGATTTCTAAACAAAGAGCTTGTTGTTGAGTATCTATCTTTAAACAGCACATTTTGGATTAAATTTTGAGTTCATAATTTCTCAAAATTATTTTCAAAAATAAAAATATTATTTTTACTTTCAAACAATGCAGTAATGTACGTGCTTGTTCGATTACGATCATGACAATAGAGTCACGACAAATGCCATCGAGACACTGCTAAATTGTACTAAGCTTGTACGGCAATGTAACGGCCACGTAAGTCTTATAGACGAACAGCTTACGTGGACTAAAGTATACTTAAAATTTTATTATTTCATTGCAAACCAAAATTGATACATCTCAATAATTCAAATCTTTCAAGTTTACAACAAGGAAAAGTTATACCGTCAAAGATGGGATTGTTACAAGGAAATCGATTTGAAATCGGTGATTACTGAGCCATTTAAAATGCATTGAAATCGCTTGAAATCGCTTGAAATCGATTTCAAAGTGAAAACCCCCTTGGATTGTTATTTTTTCTTTTGATTTTGACTGGATTTGTCTCGGAAATCAAATCAGGTATGAAATTATTGTTACTTTTTTTTAAACTTACTTTTATTTAATATGTATATTTATTATAAAAAGAAAATCAAAAAGAAACATAAACATTCAAAAATTTTATTCATTCAAAGAATATTTACATATACCTAATTTTTAACGAATTTCAATTTTTTATATTAATTAATAAAATTACAAATTAATTATAAGATTTATTTTTTACAAAAAGCATGTCTTATGTATTTGATAATAAAATTGTAAGTCAATGCGATCAAAATTAATTGAATTTTTTCGAAATTTAGATTACAGTTTACTACCTACTGAGGAAGACTTATCCAGTGTAATCGATGGATTAAAAACACGAAACGGTATTCTGTTTCCAACTCAACCTCAACATTCAGATGACGTGTATTATTTAATTTTTTTAAACCGACAAAAGAGTACAGAAGAATTTTTAAAAACAGTAAATATTTCTTATAATCAGCTAAGTAAGTCAGACAGATTTGCTGTAGAAGAAAAACTTATAGCAAATCAACTAATTAACGACATAATTGCAACTGATATTAATATTCGAGATGAAACAGAAAACAAGCAGGTATCATTTAAAAAAATGGTAGATTATGTCGATAAAATTTATGAACAATTTGATGTGCTGAATGATTATGTCTTAAGTATGCAATCTCAATATAAAGAAGCGCCACCTCCACAAGAGAAAATAACCATTGAATTGATCACGCAAAATAGTAGCATTCCGAAAAATTTGATATTTTTGACTAATGAGCATACACTTACAAAACGGCGAATGGAGCTACAAGAACTTTCGGTACAAGTAGAAGATTTGTATTTTAAATTACAATATGTAAAAAAACGAAATGTATCAGAAATTGATAGAACAAATCAACTTATCAGCAACATAAATGCAGCTTTGATTTATGTGCGTAACCAAATTCAAAATAGACTATTAACATTAGAAAAGAGATTAGAAAATATAATAATCATTGAATTACAGTACCAATTTCTAAATTGTCACATGGCAAATATGATTAGTTTTTATGAACGACAAATGCTTAAAAAACGGCAAAGAGAATTGAGAGATTATATAAAAAGAGTTGAAGATTTGCATAGTCGTTTACGACATGTAGAAGAACGAGATTCAACGGAACTTCAAAAAGAAAAAGAACTTAATGAATATGTATATTCTGGATTTACTGATATGATAAATCAAATTACAAACGACACATTGCCAGTGGGCCTACGATTAGAAATTATTGGTAAAATTGAAAATCGTTACATACTATTAGATTTTCATGTCCAAAATGCCCTAATGACATATGAAGAGCATCAATGTACACCATCGACACAACAAGAAATGTCGACACCACATTATACACAAGGAAAGCTGCCAGATGAAATATAAGATAATTTGGAATTTATCATTTAAATAAAAAACAATTTGAATAAAAAAATGTATGAATTTTTAATAACTAGCGCGCAGATAAGGTCAGCAGTGAATTTTAAAAAGACAAATAAAAAAGTTAAAAGAATAATGCTATGGATATTTTCAAGGGTTTAGAAATTTTTGTAAACCCTATTGATTAAAAAATAGCCTTTAAAAAGTGAATGTTAAAAATCACTAAATTTGCAAATAATGCATTTTTTCAACCTTTGCGAATTTTTTCTGGGAAAACAAGGGTCTGTACAAAAAAATTCCAAGAGATATATTTTGCTTAAAATAAACCAAAAATCAAAAAAAAATTTTTTTACAATTTAAATTTTTATAATTGTTTATAAAATTTGTTTATAAAATTTGCTAACAACAAAAATTGGACCATCGAACGGCATGAATTAAAATATTTGGATTCAAAGCCACAAATAACATATATTAACACTAAGATATCAAGGGGACCCTAAAATAGATCAGTTACCACTGGCTGTTGGACTGTGATGTGCGATGAGCATCGGTGTTATTTGTGCTTTAAAAGTAGAGGGCACAAATAGCTACGATACTTTTTTTAATTTATCTGATTTTTATTTCAACTACTTATAATGATAAAAGAACTAAGTTTTTGTATAAACTTTGCTATAAATAATTTGTTTTATTAATATGATATTGATAAATGTCCAGATCATACGTTTTATTTTTTAACCAATTTTTTAACAGAGTTTTTTCTCAAAATAAATACCTTTTTTTAAGTATTGGTGAGAGCAATTTATTATATTTTATAAAGTAGCATATCACATAATATTCTCATAAAATTTCATAAAAAAAATTAAAATTTAAAAAAGTTATGAATTTTTCTATAAAATGGTAAATTTCCAATATTTTTTGAAAACTATATTTTTTTTTAATATTGTAACATACGCAGGTGTGCGTTCTTAGTTTACATGGTAAGCTATGGCCCTTATTGCTAAGAAGGGGTCGTGAAATGAGCGCGTAATGCTGTTATGCGAGTAATTGTTACTTTAATGAATAAGTAAATGACTGGGCGGAGGAGAGAGATAGTAAATGCTAATAATGAGACGTTCTCGTCTTTGACGCTCTAGAGACCATCAGGTACTACGTACCGATGAGCGAAGCTCGGCATCGTACGTGACAATATTTAAACCATAATTTTACATTGCAAAAACTGTAAATACTGATAGTGGAGACTTTAAGAAACTTCCATGAAAATTTTCAGCTAAAAATATTTGCAAAAAGAAATATACATTTTTTCACGTTGGGGTCCAAAATACCCCTTGTGCAAACATTATTATTTGAAGGTATGCAAGCTAAAGGTTAATATTAAGGAGGTTGGTTAGTGAAAGAGCGGGGCAGGTGGAGAGAGGGGTATGCCTGTATGCTTATACATGGGAAATCGACAGTGCTGCCACTGCAGACA
>JAPYZE010006182.1:0-13641 GCA_030522805.1 Leptomastidea abnormis | reverse complement strand
GGTTTTTCGCGATTTAAAAAAAATTTTGGGGGTGTTCAAGAAAAACCAACCCCGGATTCGGATTCAGCACGTCAAAATACATAAGGGTAGATGGGTCTACTATTTTGAACAGGCCACTTTTTTTTTGTGTGCCGGTGTAATTATTCAAAAAACACAAAATAAACTCTAAAACATCTACATTTAAACGTAATATTAGAAAATTCGGTTTTTTTGCCTTAAAAAAACATACATTTTTCATAAAAAACACCCTTAAGAGCATGCATCATACCGACGTAGAGACCTACCTCGTATTTTGCAGTATTCGTTGTTAATTGATATATTTTACAAAATGTTGGAGTTTTCTGACAATTTTAATTACCTTAGAATTGTCGGAAAACTCCAATATTTTACCAAATATGTCAATTAACGACGAATACTGCAAAATAAGAATTGCGTATAGACTACAGTTTTAGGTTAGGTCTGAGGCATGCCCTTAATAAGGTCCGATCATTCCCAAAATTTAATCAGCTCTTAAGTAAAATATTTCAAATATGTGTGCAAAATTTCAAGTCGATATCTTGATTCTTTCAAAAGTTATCGTCTGCCAAAAACACACACACACACACACACACACACACACACACACACACACACACACACACACATACATACATACAGACTTTTTCTAAAAATTCGTTTTTTGAGTTCAGCAACCTTCAAAACGTCAAGAAATACAAAAAAAACCAAATCTTGAAAAAAAAACAAAATTTGAAAATTATCAACGTACATGCGAGCCCGTATACGTCGATTTGCCTAATTCTTTCCAGCATTCTTTGGTACCGCGATCAAGAGGCAATGGCTGGTGTAATAGATGTTCCACAACTTCTTGAGCATGATGCGTACTTAGTGATTTAATAGCTTTAGCGGCTCCTTATTTGCAGCTAGCGTTTTCAATTCGCCTCATTTGTCCGATTATACTGTCTACAAATTTAATTACTATATTGAATAAAAATCTTAAAAATTTTTAATTTAGGTACCAGGTTAAAAGATATTTTTTACCGATAATGTTTAGATTTGCTCGTGGAATGTCAAAGCCTCGAAGTTTAAATAATTCTGATAACGCAATGCCAGCAATCAAACCTTCAGCCAGACTTACGACTTCTTCGCTGGCTAATCTTCCGCAAGCAGCAACTGCTAAATTATAAAAAAATAATCGGATTATGCTATTATCAATTAAAAAAAAATACGTAATTAAAAAATATATCATTACTTTAACTCCTTCGTAAAGCAATGTGCAGTCTTCACTAACGATGATTCTTTTAGATTCTCTCAAATCTTGATTTAAATTATTATCTGGTAAAGTGGACCGATGCCTAGCTCCGATGTTTAAAGCTAAAGCAACACAATCAACTACTAGTGGGCGCAGAAAATAAGATCCGAATCTGCACTCCATGCTAAAAATCTTCCGAGAAGCTTGCCTGGCTCCAATTTACCTCCAGGATATGTGTATTTTAGAGAATCGTGGTAGGATCTGTAATGAAAATAATTAAAGGTGATATTTTGATTCTGTAACATTAAGGTAAGTTTAAAATAAAGTGTACCTTAGTGTCGTTCAGAGTATAAGTAATGTGATTTTACGCTCAGCAGCCGATTTTGATTGCATCCAGGGTAACAAAATATCAACAAGCAAAGCAAGAATATCAGCTGAATCGGCAACAGTTTCACCGCTAATAATTACCAAACCTTCGATGACTTGTTGCATAACTTGAGGCATTTTCAATGCAGCAATCTATTGTTACATTTGTTAAATTGATGAATACGATTTTCAAAGTTGTTAAAATATTAATACAATTAAAAATCATTTCTGTGCTTGCAGCTATTACTTTGTCCATCGACGATTCAAGCAGTACTTTTTTCTCTTCGGTAGTTAAAGATGGTAATACTTTTCTGTTTTTTTACATTTAAAATTAATTATAAATTTTAAAAATTATAATTATTTCTAAATTAAAAAAATATTAAAAATACATTGGAGCAATGACAGCTTTTAGTATCAAAGGGTAGAGCTGAAGAGGCCTGTAGCCAGAGAACAATTGAAAGAGCCCAAGGAGAGTGGCCAAGGCATTGCCGCGAGTTTCAAAACCTGCTGAGTCAGGTAGCCTGCTGGGCTGTACAGCCTGACCTGCCTGCAATATTTTATAAAAATATTAACTTATCATAAATTAACAAAGTGAATAACAGACAGCATAGTAGTAAATGATTAAACACGCCTATTCCATAGCAAGTAATCCAGCCTCCTTAGTGCCTATTACCTTATAATCGTTAAGTTGACGAATGATCCAGGCGAAGATGTGATTCTCGAGGGTAAGAACTCCGCATAAGCACGCAAGAGCCCGGCCTTGGCCGCCTCGTTGCTCGCCGCAGCTCTGGTGTCGCGCACCAACCCGAGCAATCGTACCGGCTGTTTGCGCGCCTCCTCGACTGCGCAAGCTTCTTCCAGTATAGCCGAAGCATCAGCTCGGGCTGTCGGCGTCCGCACAGTCTGACGGCCCGTGCCTGGTCTCCCGACCCTATCAGACCCTGGCTGCGCGCCAAATCCACCAGTCGACTCGCATGAGTTGGACTGCTTGCCACCGCGGCTAAGCAAGTCGCGAGGTTTCCGCTCTTCCCACACTAGTGCCCGCTCTGACTCGCTCATCACCTCAGGGCTTTGTTCCAGAAAACGCGACAACTCCGACAGTTTAGATTCCCACTGGGACTTAAGTTGGTGACCGAACAGTGGTGCGTTACAGCGTAAAAATACGACTTAACTCGTCTTCGAGGAGCTCCAAACAGCGACCCAACACCTTGATGCTTTGAAAATCTTTTTCACTCTCCAAGTTATTCTCGTCTCGAATTATTTTGACAGCAAAAGGTGACAAAACGCGCAGAATAGAGCCCACCTGTGATTGATTTAAATTTTGTTAAGTAAAGTTTACTGTAGAAATTTTTTTAGTATATTTTGAAAGCTAATGCTTACCGAAGCAACATAAGTTTGGTCTAATGAAGCTTTGATTAATAAAGGCCAAAGCCAACTTTCAGCTATTTCAATTGTACTTAAAAGCAAGTGTAAAGCTTCTTCACAAGTGTCGGCTTCGTCTGTCGTCTGTCTTTGATTCACAATGCAAAACCTAAAATACAATTTATTTTTATTATAAAAATATTTTTTTCCAATATTATTTAGTAATCAATATTTACTATAAATTTAATGAAAGAAGAGCGTCGAGATGGCAGAAGAGGAAAAATTGGTCTAGCAGCTAAAGCAACCATAGCACCAACTGGGTGTTTAGTACTTCCATCTCCTAAGGAATCTTGTAGGCTTAGAGCAATTCTTTGTAAAGCTGCATCATCCTGAAATGAATATTTTATTTAGTTATTGAAATACCAATTAGATTGTTTGATTAAAAAAATAAAATCAACCTCTGTTGGCAACGTATTTATAAAATGTCTAAGAACAACTAGTGCTCTAGAACGGTGAGTGCTGTTTTGTGATTTTAGCTGTTGTAGAATTTTAAAATTAGTTTTAAAATTTTTAATTTTGGTGTTTAAATATTTTAAAAAAAATCATCAATCAAATATTTACCTATCTAAACCTTCCTCAGGAAATAAAACAACCACAGCCCTAAAGCATTGTAAAACTTCATAATGAGATAACAATACATCTCTTTTAGCTTCAAATGGTGCAATGCTAACTATTTCTAATAAAACACGGTGAATCTGCTCCAAATAAAGCCTTAAAAGTTCTTTTTCATTACTAAGTTGCTGCATTCAAAATTAATGAAAGTACTCTGTAATTATAATTTTTGTTAAAATAATTTCGATAATTATTTTAATTTTAATAATAATTAAAAAATAACCTTGTAGTAGCTAATCTTAAATTAGATTTTTTACAAAACTCAGTAATACAGGAATTATCTTAGAAACAAGATTTTCATCATAAGCTTTTGGTAAAAGAGGAAAAATTGAAGCAAGAAAAGTTCAAATACTTTCTGTCAAATTAAAATTTTTACTTGTTTTAAGCCAGTAGTAAGTTAATACTTCAAAAGCAATTGACAGTTCATCAAAATAAATATCTTTATTTAAGCCTGTTTTGCTAACAATTTCAGCATTTTTGAGGCAATCAGAAATTGCATCGGCTAATTTCCCTACAGCTAAAATACAAAATTATTTATTATAGATCGTATTTTATCAATTATTTTAATAATAATATAATTATTGTAAAAAATTTATTAAATCAACTAACAAGGAGACAGTCAGGTATGCGGGTCACGGATTTTGATGAAACTTGGTATACTGACAATGAGTCCTTTTGGCATATAATAAAAGAATCCCAAGTCCTAAGGTCTAACGCTTTTTTGTTTTTGAGATATCTATCATCAATTGTTAAAATTTAGCATTGTTTTGTATATCTATATATTGTTTTTCATATACATAGATATACAAAACAATGCTCAATTCTAAACTTTGATGATAGATATCTCCAAAACAAGTCAACGTTAGCCCTTAGGACTTGGGATTCTTTTATATTATGGCGAAAGAACCTATTCTACCAAGTTTCATCAAAATCCGTGACCCGCATACCTGACTGTCTCCTTGTAAGTACAACTTTTGATTAAAATATATTTACGTAAGCTTTAATCTAAAAATACTGATTGCATTTTTTGCTCACAATTTTACTATACTGATCAAATACATCAACTATAGAATTTTTGCTTTGAATAAAATCATTTTTTTTAAAATCAGAAACTTGCAAATAGTGATGAATGTGAGCCTAAATCAAAATTTTAGATTGTACGGTATATCAAATCACACGCGTTTTATAAGAGTATAAATTATAATTATTTCAGTTACCTGTTTCTTGAATAATCCGTCAAAATGTTGTATAACATCCTTGAAAAGTAATGACATAGCTGTTGAATTCATCATACACAATAATGATTCTGGATGGCCTGCAGGAGGGGTTGAACGTTAACCAATTTTCACGGCTTCTTTGCTCCAAGTAGTAAATTTAGCTTTATTTTGAAATCTAAAAAAATTTTTATAAAATTTGATATTCATAAAGCATAAGTAAATTGCCATGAAGACAATCACATTTCTCGACTGTACGCTTTTACTGCCTCTTCCAGTTTGTCATGATATTCTTTGCTATTAGTGTGATATCCAACTGCCCTAAAAATATAAATGTATTAATTAAACAAAAAAGAAAAACAATCTTTATTTATATCGTGTGATTTAGAAAAGAATACAAACCAATTATTTCTAGAACCTGGATAATTTGTTACTGTATATCTTTGATCAAATAAGTTACGCAGTGGACCACGTCGAAATCTTCCTACTACACTATCTTTCATATCAACTAAAACTGCCTGCAAACAACAAATATTTAATTTTATTTAACACTACAAGATTTTAAAATTTATTAAAAAATTGATAAAAATTATTGTATTAAAAATCAAATTTATAATACATACTCTAGCCTTAACTCTAGCTTACTACAAATCTGATATGTTTTTAAAAGAATATTTTTTATTGTTATCAGGCACATGGAAGAAACTATTGAAGGCCTCATCAAGTTTTTGACTATTTTTACTGTGATTCTTAGGAATTTTAAGTAAATTTATTACATTGTCTGTATTTTGTACTCCATATTCATGTGAAATCAATGGCCACAGAGCTGAGCCAATTTTTTTGATAGAAATGGAACATCCGAATACTCCTGCAAAAGTCTGTAAATAATAATTAGAAAAACAATTTGATTATTCTAATAAAAGTAGCTTTAATCAGTTATTCAAATAAACGTTTAAACTAATCTAAATTGTATTCATGCAAATGCAGACGATGCAGGAGTAATGCAATTATCAGATTAGGACATTACGGCTTCATACAAACGAAAGTTCCATACTAGATGAGTAAAAAGTTTTTTAAAACACGGAAAATTAATTTAATCTATCATCTTTCACAATAAAAGAAAGAAATGATGATGCATTATGTAGAAGCCAGTAAGTATGTATTAATGAAATCAATATTTAAGAAAAAAAAATGCATGTCAATGTGCGTTAATGTTAAAAGACAACTCACCTCAACACCATAATCATTAGCATTATCTTCATCACTCTATCGATTTAAATGCTCTTGCTCTAATTTATCTTTTTTTATTTCTTTCTTTGAGCCCTTGGGTTTCTTCTGTGGACCAGCAGTTTATTGTGCTAACTATTCTTTAAGTCTTTGAATTTTCTCTTGGTAACATCTAAAATCCTTTGGATCTTCGTTGATTCTTGGCATAATCTTAATATTCTTAGCAGGACTGACATAATTTAAGGTTATTTAAATTTCACTGTAATCATAATAAGGAGAACCAATATTTGCCACCATTATTCTTTTCAAATTAACTCCCAACGAATCTTACAGTAATCTTGTCAATTTGGAATCTCTGTGTACGGTATATGAGATGTTTTATCATCCACTAAGGCTGATATTACATTGACAAACTTAAATTAATTTTATTGGCCTCATTCAGTTTTTCCTCTTTTGTTTCGCCTTTCACTTCCTGCCAAATAAACTAAATTCAGTCTTTCTACTCTTATTTCATAATTATCACGCCATCTCATTAGTAATAATAGAAATTTCATGCTATCTTCAGCTGTGTTCCTCCATATTTGTTGCTCCAATTTTTCTATTTTGATTGACCATCTTCATAAGCTGCTATGCTTCTTTCGCACTTTTGCAAATGGTACTAGACAAAAACTTTGACAATAACTACGGTTTCTTGATTAATTTCTTTAATGCACAAGGTGTACTCTGATCACGACGCAACAAATCAAAGTATTATCAAAATTACCACTTCCTAGTTTCAAGGCCTGCATGCTTTGATACCAGGCAAATCAATACTAGCATGCTCTTGAATACCAGTACCATTTCTAATAATTCTCAAGGAAGCTTCTTTATATGCTCCAGAACATGTAACAATTTGTTCTTGCCTTTGCGTCTCAAGATCAACAACAGCCATATAAACTATAGAAGCAAGGTTAGTAAAGCTCTCCATAGGAACACAATAAGAATCATTTTAATCTGTTTTAGTAATTAATTTTGTAAGTTGAGAATCACCCTAATGACTGCCAATAAAAATCACTCCATTGTCAAAGTAAGTCATGCATTCTGGAATACTAATTTTTCCAAGCAACTCTACTTTAAAATCTTTTACAACCATATAGTACCATCAGGCTTTTTATCTTGCTCTAAGAACAACATGAACAGATGTCCAGCCATGTCACCCAAAAGATATTGTAGACCTTGAGTATGTACTTCGGCATAACAAGTAATTGTACTCTGTTTAATTATTGGTGGTACTACAGTTACATAAGTAGTACCATCGTGGTACATGATACTTTCTTGCCCAATGATAATGGCTCCACAAATAGGTGAAGGAACTGGAATAACCATCATGGCTTCACGCTCTACATTATCTTGTCTTCAGGGAATTTTAACAAATTCTTTTTCTCTAAATGAGATTTCATGTGTTTTTACATGTGTGCCATTGATATCTTGATGTATCAAAATGAAGTAGTAGGATTTGCACATCCATGTAAAAAGTCTACATCTTGAACATTTTGCTCATCCATACGGATGGAAGATGCTTTAAGTTCCGGATTATCTTTGTCAAGTGGGATCATTTTAAGCAGTCCATCGTAAAGCCGTAAACCAATGACTTTAGCCTTAGGATCAATTACAGCTTTGATACCGCTTTCAGAAGCTTTGCCAATTCGATCAGCAACATTGCCATGAGCTTTTGTAATAATTTCAATATCTTCTCCCTCTCCAATGGTCACGAGCTCGAAAGCATAAGAATAGAAACAAAATCTCCGAATGAGAAGGTTACCTTACCGGTCACACATACGGTGATGACACTGATGACTGAGGTCGGCTTGTGGGCCGTGACCACGTAGTGGTGAGACGCATGGCTTTCATGAGTCTTGTCGCTTGGCGAAACTAGACAATCATCGAAGGACCACGGACCAGCTGACAATGCCGCTGCTTCGTTCCCCGGTATACCCATGTTGCCGTACAACTTTTCTAGTTCGTCACGGTTCAATCACTGACTATATACACACAGAATCTCTCTATTTTCCACACTATTTCGTCTGCTATACTGCTGTTGATTATTGTAATTCCCCTTTTGCTCACACCTCACACTCCTTCTTTCTCTTCGCAGGTATTTTAATCAAATTTAAGCTAAGAGAAGTAATGTCAGCTTGTTTATCCTTATAAAACTGAATTTGAAGAAATGCTACCATACACGAGACAAATAATGTTTCAGTTTTATATGTTTAACCACTGCCATTTAAACCTTAATCAGTCATTATTTGATCCTATGTAAAAATATAAGTTGCACTACTATCATTGGAGAAATTTTAGATTTTTTTAACTACATTTTGTATATTATACTCTGCTTCTGCGGTAAGCTCTTCGTACTCCCTGTGTAAAAGAAACAATATAATAATCAAATTCTAAAACTATAAATATATAACAAATCAAGAATATATGAAAATTAACATACAAAATTAACATGTAATTTTCAATATAAGCTATGGAAATTTTCTTTTATTTACTCAGGTTATCATTATTAAAGCTATAAATTTAAAATCAAATTATGTTTACCTTTAATGTTGCTTTAAAATGCACGTCTACATGTTTTTTTTTAGTCTTAAGAGTTAATTAGCTTTGCTAATTAGCCATTGTCAATACTGTTTATCATATTATTCTATATTTAATCGGTGTTGCTGGGCTAATAATTATCGTGAACGATAATTTTTTCCTTCTTTCTCGAAATACTCCACGGGTATGTGGATTGTGAAAATCGAGAGGTTTTTCTACTAGATTCAGCATCTCACTTTTTAAGGTAGAGATACTGGAAGAGACCTTTTAAAGTTCATCATATCAATTATAAATTTAATCATATCAAATAAATTAAAGAAAAAATGACTTTCTCAACGAATGAAAAAATATGTCCCGGGTCGGGTTCGAACCGACGACCTCCCGCACACTAGACGGTTGCGCTTTCTAACTGCGCCACCGAGGGACTCGACGACCGTCACCCTATCCCGGACACATAATCGCATTCGTTGATCAAGTCATTTTTAATTTTGAATCTAGTAGAAAAATCTCTCGATTTTCACAATCCACATACCCGTGGAGTATTTTGAGAAAGAAGGAAAAAATTATCGTTTTCAATAATTATTAGCCCAGCAACACCGATTAAATATAGAATAATATGTATATCAATGGGCGAGAGAAAAAATTAATCTGTGCAATACTGTTTATCTAAACACCCAGTCTTCTAAGTACTTTGTTGCACTAGTATTATCATCTGCTTTGACAAAAGAGGGTAGCAGAAACAGCAGCAGACGTATGAGTCAAATAAAGCGTACAAAGAAGATTTGAAATTAAAAAAAAAAAAACATTTTACCAAGAACAAAATTCTTATATGCATTGATTGATAAGTAATTATTGTAATAAATAATTGCATGTGTCCTTGTCACTTGGTTTTATCTTCAATCTTATCATATTGTTAAAATGTTCTAATAATTAATAAAACCGCCGTTTGCTGTAATTAATTTTTCTAAACGCCTGGACATGGATTCACAGAGATTTGTAAAGTATTCGGGTCGTCCTGACAAACTTCTCCACGAATCAATAACACGATTGTGAAGATCGACTGCATCGATAACTTCCCATGGTCTCCAATCCTTTACCATTTCATTCCACACATTTTCAATAATATTTAATTCTGGTGATCGGGAAGGCCAGTCTAGTCGTTGTAAATTTGGATGATTTTCAAACCAATTTCTTATTCTTCGTGCTGTATGTATCGGGCTGTTGTCTTCCACAATGTACACAATTTCTTCGTTTGGATAATTTTCTTGTAAAGATGGAAGTAGAATATTTCCAAATATATCTTCGTATCTCTCAGCGTTTAATCGACGATTTATGTCGATTATTTCTCCTGTCCCTTTACCACTGACCCATCCCCAAAACATTGCCATCACCCTTCCAGCATGATCATTTTCCATTACATAATTCTGATCGTATCTACATTAAGATTTTTCAATTAATTTTGTATTTATTTTTATTCATTTAAATTGCGTTATTTTTTGTGATATTAAATGAATTTACCTTTCATTATACGGTCTCCAAACACCAACCCTTCCATCTTTTTCTGTTGTGAATAATTTTTCGTCCATGAAAATTACTCTATTGCTCCACATTTCAGCATCCCAATTGATATGCCTTCTTGCAAATAGTATTCTGCGTTCTCGATTTGGATCTGTTAATTTTAGTTTTTTTGCAGCTTTAAAAAAATCAATTTTTCCTCTCGTCTTCAAGCACGTACGAATAGTCCGAGGATGGACAGGATTTTCAAGGATATCATTTAAAGAGCTTGCCGGTTGAAATGGAACTTCAACCATCTCTTCCATCATCAACTGCAAGTCGTCGTCACTTATTTTTATTCTTCCTTCGTTATATTTTCGTCTGTCTTCAGCTGCTTCTCCTCCAGCTTCCTCAATTGCAATTTTTCTTTCCCAATTATAAATTGTTTTACTACTTACATCTAACAATTGCGCAATCTCGTTCTTACTCCTTCCTTCTTCTAGATATACGCGCATTTTTATGATAGTTTCTGGAGATAGTTTAAAAGATATGTTTCTTTTCTTTTAAGTAAACACTTTACCGCAGACACAACGAATGTAAGGCAACGTAATAGCGTTGTTAGCGCAGAGTTGGCAATAATTAAAAAGTAAAGTTATTATATACATTTGTGTCTTCTTTCTCTTTCACCCTTGCTGTCCTTCCTCGCGCCCTCTACCCCATTTCTTTCACTCTCTCTCTTTCTATCTTTTTCTCTTTTTCTGGCAATCCAGCAGAATACCGTTCAAACTATTTATAGTGTTATCGTCTTCTTCTCTTCGCTTCGTTGTTGCGCGTTAGTGAGTATAGTGGTGTCGTAAAGACCAAGTAGTTTATTAAAAGATAATTAAAATTTTGGTTTTGTTGTTTAAGAAATAAAAATGGTGCTTTTTAATCAAGCCTGCATTGATTACATCTGCAAAAAAAGATATTTGTACGACCCCACTTCTCAAAATTATAGAAATACGAGAAAAAGATATAGGGCATTCCGGCGACTTGCACGCATGCTACGCAGATTGGATATAAGAGTTACAGGTAAATATTTATAAATTAAACAAAATAATAAAAAGATGTTATGAAAAGTTTCTATGCTATCTGCTAATTGGCAAAAATCTTTTTGCGTATTTTATTTAATTTATAGGACACCAAGATAAAATGGAGTGGACAAAAACAAGAGCCTTATACGTAAGGCTTACCTTAGCTATCTTACGTGGACAAAGGATCTACGACGATTATACGATTGAGAAACAATGGCTCATCAGCAGACTTTACTTTTTAAATGACTTTATAAGCCGTCGGCGAGGCGAAAGAAGATTTGTACTCGCGGAAGTGCTTTACTTACCACAATGAGACAAAAATTCTTTGCATTAATTCATACATTTATTTTTTATGGTAAGATATCAGCTTTTTTGCTACATCTATAGATATATAAGGAGTGTTTGATTGATATTTTTGAATAATTTTAAATAATAAACTTGCAGCTCGTAAACAAGATTTTTCGCAATAACATGACAAAGTAATAAAAGAAGATTAGCCGATAATTAACTCGTTATTAAATTTTTTAATTATAAAAGTACAATAATCATAATAACATTTAAGCCAAAAGGTTAGCAGGTATAAAGTGGCACTATCTATTTCTTTATTTCTTTATTTATTTATTATAAGGGCTTTTACAGCCATTTGAATTATTATGTATCAATAAAAAATTACCTCTAAGTTTTCCGCACTATGATTATTTATCAATTACATATGAGAATTTTAAGTTTTTTTATTTAATAAATTATTATACAAAATAAATAAATCTTACATTGTATAATTTAAACTTGTTTGAGATTTAATTTTGAATTAGAAGTAAGTTATTTTTTGTTGTACCAAATTAAATATGACAATATTTTAAAGATAATAAAAATAATTTTAAAAATTCATTGAAATTTAAGTTTGTTATTGAAGTTCATAACCCAATATATTTAGTCATTTTATATGGATTAGATACTTATAATTTGCCTGTTAAAAAAAAATAATATTTTGTATGTTTTAATTATTTTCATAAATGTAATTAACAAAAAATAATTGTATATTTTGATTGATTCTCTTTGCAGTGCAGTACTTTATGTAAGGTACTCATTTGCTGTTCAGTTATTTTATTTGGTACTTTCTTCAGCTGCTTTCTCTAATAATATTGAATAATGGATGATTGTGTATATTAGTTGTAAATTTAAAAAATAGTCATTGATTATTTATTTTTATAATTTTACATTAAAATAATACTGTTTGGTAGTATACGCATAAACTTGAACATTATTTTTATCTAATTTTTTGCAATTTTTGGTTTAACTTGGTTATCTATATATACTATTATAAAAAATATTTAACTTTTGGTAATATAGTAGAAGAACCTGCACTAATAACCAAATTGTGCCATATTAATTTTCATAAATTAATAACAAATTGAATTTGAGCAGTTACATTTGATTTAAGTGCCTAATCTATAATCAGCTAAAATTTAAAAAAGTACTTTATTATATTTTACAATTATTAGGCATGGAATATAATACATTTAATAGATCAATTACTTCAAAGTTATTTACATTTTTGTACAGAGATTCCACATGGGTCTGTGTCTCTAAATTTTTAAATGCCTTCTTTTAAAATATATACAGAAGCCTTTGTTAAAATTTTGCTATTAGAAGGACTACCTTTATAAGAAATCATTTTAATCAAAATTACAAAGATTAACTTGTATGAAATTTATACAAAGCTAGTAAATGAAATGATAGCGCACAAACATCATTTATAAAATTAAATATGATCTTTCTCTCTTATAGTTATACTAATACAGACATTCAGAGACAGTATTATTAATGTAAACAGTGCATCATTTACCATTGATAAAACTTTTTCCAAGCAAAACCGTGTCTTTCCAAATATTTTTATTTTGCTTTTTTTCAGTAGTGCAATTGTATTGATTGCATTTAAATTAATAAGCATCAGAAGTGGGTTATCTTATTGAATAAAAGTTATTGTAATAATACTTCAATTCTCTATAACTGAGTCCATAAGCTTTATGACCACTACGTTTGTTGCTTAGTACATTAATATAACTTTTTACAATACTTAAAAATCATTCAGTTTTATGCCAACTTTGTACTTCCTGGATTAGGATTAAATGCAGTATATATATTTTTTTTTGTTTGTTTTTTTATAGTTCCTTCCTATGAACTCATAATTTGAAATTTTTTAATCTAAAATTTGTAATATTTTTTTTTTTATCAACATACTGTGACGTACGCGAGTTTTGCATATAAAATAAAATTAACTAAAAGTAAACTGATTTTTATTTTTAACTATAATAAACGATATAAATTAAATTATTATATGCAATGCGCACGAACAATAAAAAAGAAAATGCGTTTCTACGCGTGATGTAACTTTATACATATATTT
>JAPYZE010006179.1:0-13290 GCA_030522805.1 Leptomastidea abnormis | reverse complement strand
TTTTCAACTTGAAAATTTTTTATATGATAGATAATGTTCTAAGGAAGGGCATATGATCTTAGGTTTTGCTAAATTTTACTTTGTTTTTATTAAAAAAAATTTTTTAATATGATTATGCCGGTAAGTAGGGTTACCGACTTACCCATCCCCTTAAAGAGTACAAAAAAAAAAACACTTTCGCTTCTTATAGCAGCTACAAAATTGTACGCTACTCTTACAATTTACCGCTAACAAAATATCTGATCAGGATTGCCAATATTACAAGATGACCTCCATTTCAGCGGTATTAAAAGCCGAGCTCGCTTGAGAAGAGATTTAAAAATGGGTTGTCTGGCAGGCGGTAATGCGCTGCCTTGCTACCTATATAGTAGCACGGTAAAATTAGTTTCCAAGATAACAGTCGAGCTGGCTTTTATTACAATGTCTTATGTCGGTCTCCTTTGGATCTTAGGGTTTTTATCTTTTTGCTGAGATTTCGCGCTACTCGCATTATAAAAAGTAATATTAATTACGATAATGTTTTGGCGAGAACTGAAAAATTGTAACGGGACTGGAGATGAAATTTTTTTTTATATCGATGTTAATAAACGTTTATAAAGTTATGTTAGTTAATATAGTTTGATAGAGTGAGCTATAATTATTTTGTTTTTTGTAAGATAACGAAATTGATTCTTGTGTAATATAGGAATGGAAATTATTGTACTTTATCTAACAATTAATATTTATAATAAGGATTATTTTAGTTTATTGTACCAGTTTATCAAAGTGTAAAGCAACAAATCTATTTTTCATACTAATCTTACAATATCGATGAAAAAGTCAATAGTGCGGTATAACAAACTTAAAAAAAAATAAAATAAAAGAAAGTATTTCAAAGCCAAACTCTAAATAAACGACACATGCATTCACTATAAGCCGTCTCTTTCATCACTAAGATTTACGATGTTCGCGAATCACAGTCAGCTTCCAAGACTCGTGCACATGTAAGCGTCAAACATAACGAGCGTAATGTATGAGGAAAGAATTTTTCCCCCAACCATCTCTCTGTAGTGGCGCGTTTGAACCGTATATATATACATATATAAATCGCATAGCCAGCTCTTCCGATCGCCTCACCCTTTTCTCCCTCCTACCCATCTCATTCTTCTTATCCACTATTCCAACGTCGCGATCCGTTATAAATTTTACGCGTAAAGCGCACATACTCGTTGAACTGAAAAAAAGATGAGTGTGGAAAAAGAATGATATTGCTTACGGTGACCTTTTCTAGAGATCGAGTAATAACGCAAAGAATTTGAAAAATTTGAAAAGAAAAAAATTAAAAACGTCTGTTTTATAAAGTTTAAAATTTTTTTTCTCAAGTAAATGCATAAATTGTGAAAAAAATATTTATTTATTTATTTTAAAAATTTACGGGCAAAAATCCATTTACAAAGATATAAAGATATTAATATATATTGACAGTGAGTGGCGCAATAATATCACAACAGATAATTGATAATACAAAATTTTAATTAATATAACATTAATAAAGATAATTTATATTCGAAGAAAAACGTGATATTTTTTATTCAACTAACCCTAAGAAAGCAGTTTTTGCTTTCATATTTTTTATTTTTGAGAAATATCCAAGTATATAAAATAATTTTTATCGTTTTTTTTTTAGTTTTAGTTTCCGTAGTTTCAATTTGATAGAAAATGTCTGTTGAACTTTTACTTAACTCCTTGCGTATCTGTAAAATGCCCAGATAGAATGTCAAAACAGCTTAAAAAAAATAAATTATACTTGAAGCATCCGCTTATTTAAGACTGTTTACTTTACAGTCGCACTGTCAACATTATATTTTATTGTCATTAAAAACATGCTCTATACTGACGTAGATTATTACGTCTTCTTGAAAGACACGTGTAAAATAATGTTTATTTAATAGCAGACACGTACTTTTAATTATTGTAAAAACGTGCGTCAGCTTTATTTTTTTTTTTAAATTGGTCAATTCAAAGAAAAATTTGTGAAATTAAGAGCTACAGATAATTATTGATTTAGGTTAGAAATAAGGCATGCCGTATTATTTATTACATTTTTAATAGATAAAATTGACAGTTGGCTTATCTTATATTGGCTCATTGAATAAATACAGACTATTTTATCGATAAGAGATATTATCAAAAATTTAAATTATTATTACCACATGTTAATAAAAAAAGTAAGGGGTTCTATATACTTTAAAATAAAAAAAACCGAAATAATATCGTTAATTATGGTATCATACATGTGTACTCTACAACACAAATTTTGTTTGAAAAAATATTTTCTAAAAAATGAAAAAATACAAACATATAAAATAATACTAAAACGCTAAAAAAATATATTTCAATTTTTTTTTATTTTAAATTCAATTCCTAAACAAATCTAATGCATTTGATCAGCCAAAATAAGATAATAGAATAATGTATTACGCACCCAGGGAGAAAAAATCAAGATCTTACTTGGACATGTTGTCACATTCGGGTCACGGGTTTTGATGAAACTTGATATACTGGGTCCTTTTGGCAGAAAATAAAAGAATCTAAGATTCTTTGAGGTTCTCTCAGATCTAACGCCTTTTTTTGTTTTGGAGATATCTATCATCAAAATCTAGAATTAGCATTGTTTTCTATATCTATATATATACATGAAAAACAATATATAGATATACAAAACAATGCTAAATTTTAAACTTTGATTAAGAATATCTCAAAAAAAAGGCGTTAAACCTTAGGACTTGGGATTCTTTCATATTATGCCTAAAGGACGCAATATACCAAGTTTCATCAAAATCCGTGACCTGAATGTGTCAACATGTCTAAGTTAGATCACCTGCATATTGATGCCCGAATCAAAGCCTCAAATAGCCCTATGCGATTTTTAATACCTGCTTAGGCAAAAAGTGACAATTTTGTCTTGTGCAGCTTATATTACAGAGTATAATTTATACATACACGATATATATACACATACAAAAAAATGGATAGAAAAAAATAGTATATTTTGATTACTTACATCGCAAGACATATTTAACTCTAATTGTCGAAAAAATTGTTAAATACGATTTCAAAACTATTTCTATTAGAAAATAAAAGCATTGAAAATTTTTAATATATGGTGGATGTAATTTTAATTAAAATCTTTGACGTAAATACTATAGCCTTTTTTTGAAAATTTTATAATAGATAAATAAAATAATTATATTCATTTAATTTTGTTGATACATTCTTTTATTTTTGAAAATATTACATACGTAAAAAATTTTATTATTTCAAAGCCAAATACATTATTGTTTTCACAAAATCTTCAGCAGGGCAATAAGTGAAACTGCTTTTGAAAAACTAAATATAAATCTATCCATTTTTGGGTGGGCTTCCGTTTCTTCCATTTCCATTATTCCTATTGATGAAACTCTGTTGTCCCCATGGTTGCTGATATGAAGCTTGTTGTTGCTGCAATAATTGTTGATGGACGGGGGTTTGATTTCGACGTAAAATGACTAACAATCGATTATTTATATTTTGCACAACAGTTAAATGATTTTGTAAAGTTGTTAAACTATCTGGCGTTGATCTCTGTGTAGGAGAAATACTAGCTACGACTCCATTGCTATGTTGTAGAGTTTCATAAAGTTGATCAATGGTAGCATGATCTGCTTGAGACAAATTAGGTATCTGTCTCACCAACTGGAAAGTATGACTTACATTATCGGAGGCTTGACGAATTGAGTTAGAAAGCTGTTGTAATATTAGTTGAAGTTGTTGAGTTGTAAAAGTTGTGGGAGGTGATGGAGTACCAAGATTGCCTTGTCGAGATTTATCTGAAAGAATACAGTATTAAATTAATATAATTGGTTTAGAAAATCACTTTTTTACTTTTGTAGAAAATGAAATTTTTTTTCTCGTTATTTTTTGGTTATTTTTGGATGTATAAACATCTAAGAATGATATTAAATTTAATTAAAAGTAAAAAATATCAAAATAAAAATGATTACAAACCAAATGATTTTACTTCTAAAAAGACTCCAATTAGAACTAAAGTGAAAAGGAAAGTAATTTTTTTAGAAGACATAACTTTATTGTATAAAAAGTCCAAGAGCATTAAATAAAAATTCTGACCAACTAGCTTCTACTTTTGACTTAAGATTTTTATACTATCTTTATTATCTTAACACAAGGCAAATAATAAATCAGATTTCACTTTAGAATCATTGTTTTAAAAAAACTTTGACTTGTTACTAAGCACCTGCGTAAATACAATTTCTTTATTTCTACCTAAGCTAAGTTCTCTGGCTGCAGTTGTGCTCAACTTTGAATGATTTCTTCATGTGATCAGTGCACGATAACCATAAGAAAATAAAATGAAGTCTCAGGTTTATTTGACTGTTACTTAAAAATTACCATTGGTACCCAGTTGGAAAACATATTTTTAAATCTTTTGTACTTATTCAACTATAGCATACTCGTTTTTTGTAATGATATAAACGCATTATCATCGTTGGATATGCTTTCCATGTTAAAAAGTACGACTTTAAAGCTTCATATCACAAAATTTGCCATAGTTTAATTAATTCAGCTTCCAACGAACTACTTATAGAGTATACTTAGGAGTCTTATACTTAAGAGTCCCCTAGTATGGGTCTCAAAAAAACTAGATGTCTTTTGAGGTAGTGGGATAAAAAATTATAAACCATCGCAACTCCCCAATAGACTACTCAGTTTCTTAAAATCACGATGTCTGTATGAATAAAGTATTATTTACAAGCGTCTGAACGAATTGAGGGAAAGTAAAATCTGTCGTGGTCGAGCTGCGAAAGTGCCAAAGGGATGCACGATCCTAACAGACCTTTTTTGAGTTAATTATAATAGAAGCTGCTTTGAGAGTAACCTTGTAATATTAGTTTGAGAGATAAACGGTATGTGGAGTATTACGTTAAAAAAAATTTGACAATAAGAGCTGTTTTACGGATTTTAAACAATTAAATGTCAAATGTAAACTCTAACAACCATAATTTGATAAAAAATACGTATCACAGTTTCAGATCAAAGATTCTCAAAATTTTTTTAAACAAAATAATAATGTTCTTAAGATATTATTGTTGATATCCTTATTTCTTTTTAAAAATACTACACGTGGTAGAGTTTATTATTGTTAATACATTTTTATTTTGACAAAATTTTTAGCAATGAATAAAGTTGCTGATTGAATTCGAATACTAGTTCGATATTCTAGGTTTATTCCTGTCTCCTTCGCTATAATGCCCAATTTTTATTATAAAAACTTCTTAGTGTTATTATTTGATGCTGCAATGTGATATAGAGCGAATTATTGCTTCGACAATTGCTTTTAGACAGCTGTTGGATATTTCTTAAGAATCTTCTTAAATTGTATATTTGCATTTTGCAAAACTTCTATATGATTTACAATAGCCTTCACACTCTCTTTTGTTATTCCCTGCGAAGGAAAAATGCGATCTAGATCTCCTGTACTTTTTTTAACATCTGCATCTAAAGAATTGACGTTTGTTCTTTCTTCTTCCGTCAGAGAAGAAATTTTTTTTACCATTTGAAAATTGTTATCTACATTCTTACGGGTATGACCTATCCATTGCAAAAATTCTTCTTTAGTGAGCTCGATTTGAGGGAATGTTTCATCTGGATAAAATGTATTAAAAAAGAAAAGGTATTAAGATTATGATAAATATAACAAGAAAGTTAGTTTTTAAATGTAAGATTAGAAAATATTTAAAACTTAAAAAGTTTGGATTTTATATCAATTATAGCTAAGAATTTATTATCAGTACTTGTTGAATAAAAAATTAAATGTATTGGCAATTTTATTGATAAATTGAACTAAGAACGGAAAAAAATATCAAAATAAAAATAATAACAAACCTGATTTTATTTCTAAAAAGCATCCAATCAATACTATAGAAAAAAGGAGAGTAATCTTTTTTGAAGGCATAACGTTGCCGTTTAAGAAGTAAAACATCTTCAAATTATTCTGATTATAATTAGTTTCCATTTATTGAAATTGAACTTTATATATGATACTGATTATCTTAAGGTATGGCATATAAATTAGACTTTAACCTTGGAAGTTATTTTATCAAAGAACATTGACGTACGTTGACTAAGGCACATGTCTATTATATTCTACTTTTTACGTAACTACAAGTTATGTGACAAAATTAAAAAAACCTATTAAAATAAAAATTTTTAACGTTAAAACTAAGTATATTTTTTTACTCATTATCTTATGCAATAAATTATTTTCAAAAAAAAGTTTATGATGAAAAAGACGTAAATTTTATTTTGACGTAAATTTAAAATAGTCCAGCCTTTATTATTTATCACATATAACGCAGAGCTATGTTTACCCACACGTGTCGACTAATAATTTAAAAAAAAAAAAATCGTCCAAAATCTCGCAAGTGATGATGCAGTCTCTTTTCAAGTAGAAGAATAATTAGTTAGTCCGGAAATGAGTAACGTAGCCATAATGTTAGGCAGTCCGCGAAATAGTTTCGCAGCTACGAAGTCTCTTCTCTACCATCTATTTATTTACCAATAAATTCAACCAAATGATATCGCCGTATGATTATTTCACTGTCTCTCTTTAGCATAAGTAAGAGTCTTACGTCCAATTGCGAAGGGTGAATCTTAAGAAATTACCTTAATAGGTTTACACAAATCAAACCTAAAGACAAAACTCACTCTGATCTCTTTTTTACAGATTCAGTGAAAAATAACATATTTCTTAAAGAGATAAAAATTCAAGGTATAATTTTAGATTTAAAAAACGTACAAAAAATATGTGCTTTAAAATGTTAACTTGCAGCCAAATTGGCAACATTTTATTGTCTTGAGCATTTTATTTTGAAAAAGCTAGAATTTAGTGAATCATGTTGAGGTAAAATTGAATAACGTTATCAGCAAATTTGTACAGCTATTGTCGATTCTTCGTACGTGGAATTTTTAATTTCATTCAAATAATAAACGCTTAAGATACCATATTTTTTTTTTTGTAACGCACCAAATTTGTTCTTGAACAAAATATTATTTCTATGTGTAATGATATTAAGGTGAAAAGAGAGAATTGAATATATTAAACATAATTGACGCAAAAGACTGCTCTAATATTGACTAATAATTAATTTAGTAGACTAATATTTGAATTAATGGTGAAACTTAAAATGAATAAATAAAAATTGTATCAATAAGAAATACAGTCAAAAATTTTAATCATAATTGACGCATGAGCTAAAGGAACAAATTTACCAAAGAAAATAATTAACATTATTGAATTTTATTTCAAAAATTGCGTCAAGATGATTATGTAGTTAAAGGATTGTAAAAATTTTAATTTGACCAAGCTTCAAAGCCTTAAAAAGAAAAAAATCCTTGCACTGTTAACGTTTACGTCGAGGTTACGCGTGATCACATAAAGACTAATAATCTTTATGCCCTATATATCCAAACATTACTTTTCATTCAATAAAGCGTAAAAAAATACGAGTAATATAAAATATATAAGTGCACGAAAAAACTTGAGAGTGCTAAAAGGTACCAGAACGTGAAAATGATTTCTTACCGAATTAAATTGATAACATAAAGCTCGTAAGCTAGAAATTTAACTATTAACCATTTAAGCAACATCAAAAAGTTAACTTTATGCTAAAATTTTATAAACGGCCAAAATTACCGGTAGATGATCGAAGAACTCAAGAACAGGATAAGACACTTGTACCTTTCAAAGTAGCCCCACTATAAGATATTAGAATCATACAGAAATTGATGTTGCAGCAACGTAAAGGATGTTTTTATTTCATTTATACAATAATTGTCACAAAAACAGAGTATTTTCATAAAAAGTGATTAAATAATGATGAACCATCATTTTTCTATTCGACCATAAATTAATATTCCATAAATCAATTTGTCATCAATTTGTTCAAAGAATTCATTTAACGTGACTATAAGAAATTTATTTTTTAATTTCCGATAATGTTTTAATTAGTATATTAAACATGTAAATATACTAACAAGGAGAAGGTCTCACTTTTAAGTTTTTGTCTAATGGGCCTTTTTTCCCGACTTACAGGCTAATATATATTTATATATAAATGTATCATCAGTGCTTCTTTCTGGTTTATCTTGAATAAGATAAGTGATAGATAAAATTAAAAGGTATATTTTGAAAGTTGAGAAAATTACCTTTAATTTGATATACTATACGTTGATAAAATATTCATTCTATCAAAAGTTACAGTAAATAAGAAATGGTGATTATTTTATGCATTTATTCCATGTTGACATAGTCTAACTTTGTATTAAAAAACCATATGTAAAACCATATAACAAACCGTATAACAAAATCATTATTTTAGATTTATTGTAACTTTCGATAGAATGAATATTTTATCAACATAAAATATATCAAATTAAAGGTAATTTTCTCAACTTTCAAAATATATCTTTTAATTTTATCTATCATTAATCTCATTCAAGATAAACCAGAAAGAAGCACTGATGATACATTTATATATAAATATATATTATCCTGTAAGTCGGGAAAAAAGGCCCATTAGACAAAAAGAAATAACAGGGGTATTTTTTTTTTCAACAAAGAGCAATCTCTCCAAGTTTGGTCAAAATCCAGCTCCCAAAGGTGAGACCTTCTCCTTGTAAGTTTGAAAATTGATAAAATAATGATGTCCATGAAATAATATTGTTATTATAGTTATATATTTAAAAAATTTTTACATAATTATAAAATTTATCATTATAAAATTTATCATTATAAAATAATAATAATAATAATAATAATAATAATAATAATAATAATAATAAAATGTTGTTTACCGAAAATAATTAAATAAAACAATAAATTAAATTCTTGATTAAATCTGATACATTTTAAATATAATTTTTCTTATCCATTACGGGGTTTATTTCCGTTAAAATTATTAACTCCATATATATTATTTCTTCCATTATTAAAATTTGACGTTGATAACGACTGGTAATAAGCAGCTTGTTGCTGAGCAATTACTCGTTGCCGATCAATTTCTCTTTGTTGAAAAGCTAGTTGATCAGTAGTATATTGCCAGTGAGGTGCATATATTTGTGGTGGTTGTTGTTGTTGTTGCAATTGAGATACAGTCCTTTGTTGTAATTGTTGTTGTTGTTGTTGTAATTGAGGTACAATCTTTTGTTGTGGTTGTGGTTGTTGTTGTTGCAATTGAGGTACAGTCCTTTGTTGTGATTGTTGTTGTTGTTGCAATTGAGGCACAGTTTTTTGTTGCTGTTGACCAATTTTATACTGGGCACCTTGAGGATATCGGCTTAAAATAGCTAATAATTCATTATTAGCCTTTACCATAAAATTATATAAATTTTTATCCGCTATTAAATAGTCTTGTGTTGATCTTTGAGCAAGAGGTACGCGAGCTACATTTCCAACGTTTGTTTTTACTTCAGAAATAATTCGATTAACGGTTGCACGATCTGCTGCAGACAGAGCCGAGATCTTATCTACGATATTATAAGTATAGCGTACAATTGCAAGTGCTCGACTATTTTCTGATGAAAGTTGTGGAGTCATCGGTGGTTCAGTGCTTGAAGTAATTTGTGCATTGCTTGATTCAATTAATTCTGAAATAATAAAGATTTAAATTGATCAAATTTATTATTCGGATAACTTTAGTAGATAATTTTTTTAAAGCGAAATGAAAAAATATTACAGTTTACATAGTACGACTTGAAATTAATCTGAGAAACTATGATTTTAATACTAATGAATAATGTTAAAATTATAACGTTTCATATATAAGTAAATTTAAAATGTAAAAAATTAAAAGATTTACAAACCTGATTTTACTTTTAAAAAGCATCCAATGAATGTTATAGATAAAAGGAGAAAAAACTTTTTCAAAAACATAATTGTACTGCAAGGTAATTCAAAAGTCTTGAGTTATTCTGATCAAATATCTTTTATGTCTAGTTGGAGCATTTAATGTTATCTTCCTATAGTAATGTAAATGTATGATATAATCTTAACTTGTTATTTTAAAATACGTATAAGATATTTTTCTGGTTTTTACTGTGCTTTTATTTTAAGCAGGTTATTAAAAATCCACGTGTTAACTTCTCGTATAATGAGATGTTTAATTAAAATTTATGATATTAATAAGTTCAAAAAATATGTATCAAGTTCGAAAAATATTAATGACTCATTAAATTTTCCTAGAACTTTTTGACAGTTTTCTAAGTATAGTTAATAACTAATTATCATAATGTAAATTATTATCTGGTAGCTTTTTAAAGAAAAAACATTTATAATACATAGAAAAAACGTTTTACTAGTTGCGTTAAAAATAAGTTTTTTGATGTAATAAATTATTCCTTTGCTAGTGTTTCTGACAATACATGAAAATATATCGTAGAAATAAGTAGAAAATTATTACATCAATAACAAATATAATTATATCAAATATTACATTAAAGCTTTTTTCAATTTTATGAAAGGATAAGAAAAATTAATTATTTCAAATTGATTTTCATATTGAATAAAAATTACTAGTATTTTTCCACTCTGCGGATTTCACCGCGACGCTCTCTCGAATGATTCTTGGCAGCGCGAATGAGCCTACTCTCCTTTTTTTTCTTCCTTCCTCTTTTTTTCGCTTTCTTTACTACTTTCTTCTCATCTCTTTCTTCTGATTAACGTACCGCCTTCTATCTTTAGGTATATACTTGCGTACCATACATGATAAAAGCCGTTTGACAATCTAATCGAAAATAGAGAAACGCGGCGTTTTTCATAGGTATAGGGGAGGAGGGGCAAGGCTACACAATTTTTTTTCAACAATTTTTTTCTTTTACTAAATCAAAGAAATAAATTTTCAAAAAATGCAGACTTCAAACTTGAAATGTCAGGAAGTCCCTCAATTTTTTTTAAGTCAAAATATTAAAATTTGTGACTTGTAGAGCACAATCATTGAAGTCACCTTTTTTTGCAGTTTGAAAAAATCGCGGGTCTGAACTACACGATCGCCAAGGTTCAACTACACAAAGTACGATAAAAGTCTCAAATTTTGGTTTTTTGGCTTGGAAAAAATTTAGTGGCTTCTTGATAGTCCCAAGTTTATAATCTACCATAAGAAAAAAATTTTTCTTTCATTAAAGTGAAGGAAAAAAATTGCAAAAATTAATTGAAAATTACCCCGCTTTTCGCCTGTCTATTTTAATTGAGCAATTATTGCATTATTTGCATTAATTTTGTTATCGCCGAATACTAAGTAATTGTGGGTCAAATGGTTACATGTATAGTATCTACTATAACTACAGGACCACTTTTTCGCCTCAAAATGTTTATTTTGACTTAAAATTTATTTGGACGTTGTGTAAGGGTAGCGTGTAGTTTAGCCCCAAGGATTCGTGTAATTCGGCCCCAGGACTATAAAAAAATTAAAAGTAACATAAAATTGGCAAGAGTGAATATATCGGCCTGATTAAAGAGGGTAATATAGCTAACGCCGATACCAAAAAACTGGCCAATTTTCAGATTGCTAGACATTAGCTAAAAAAAGTTTTTCGGTTTTAAAATTTTATTTTGCAGTGGAATCCGTTGATTTCTTGTGCAAAAACTCGAGGGTGCTAGTACAATTATGCCTACTATGTTTAAGAAACATATCAAACTCATTAACATTGAAAGAATCGCGACGTGTAGTTCAGCCCCCGTGTAGTTTGACCCCTCTCTCCCCTACACTTGTTATCGTGTATATAGGCGAAACGTCGCAGCTGACAAAGTTGCTATTTTTATTTCATTCGGAGATCGAAAAATTCCAACCTATTGTTTACAAGGAGAGGTCAGAGAAATAAAGACACTTTTGAAAATTACTAGTATTTTTTTAAGTTATGCTTCAAGGATAGTTTTACAATTGCATGTGACTGATGTTATCAAAATTTATTTATTAATTTAGTTAGAGTTACATATAGCTAACTGACAAAATTCAATTCTTATTATATTTATAAATTCATATTATTAATAACGTAAACTTTTTTTTTAATTTTTCATATAATAAAATTTATTACTGTAAAACCAATAAAATTTTGTTTCGTCTAAATCTTGAGCATACAACAATGAATAAAGCCGCATTTTAGATTTTGACAGCTTCTGACAACTATTTTATATCATTTATTATTAGGTCTATTTTCATTAAAGTTATTTCTTCCGTTTCTATTATTTGAATTATGTTTTACAAGTTGTTGCTGATATTGAGCAGCTTGTTGTTGCGCAAGTTGCCGTTGGACAGCTGGTGGATATCGATTTAAAATCATTAACAATTCATTATTTATTCTCACCAAATTATTGTAATGAGTTTGTTCCGCTATTAAACTATTTGGTGTTGATCTTTGCGTAGGAGGAATGCGACCTATATTTCCAAGGCTTATTCTTAGTTCAGCGTTAAGTCGATTAACAATCGCACGATCTACTGCAGAAAGAACAGAAATCTGATATACACTTTGAAAACTGGATCGAACAATATCAAAGGCTCGATTATTTCTGGTTGAAAGTTGTGAAAATGATTCTTGAGATGAAGAAGTAGTTGGACGAGATTTTTCTAGAAATGCATATTATATTTTATTTATGAGTTAATCAAAAATAGAAATAATGAAATAATAACAATTACAAACCTGATTTAATTTCAAAAGAGCCTTCAATTAAAATCAGAGAAAAAATTAAAATAAATTTTTTTGAAGACATGACTTTACCGCATAAGAAGTTATCTCAAGTTATTTCGATCATTCAGTTTTTGTTTCTGATTTGATCTTTCGATTTTTTTTTTATCATCTTAATATAAATCAATAAAATTTTAATTTTTTTTTTCAAACAATTTTAACATAGATAAAAGGCAGACTTTTTTACTTTTTTTTTTTTTGCTTTACTCTTATTCAAGTAGGTGATTAAAGCCACGAGGTATGAATTTGTTCGATAAGATAATAGATTAAAATTTAGAAAAAGGAATATTTTTAAAAAATTAACTAAATTAATAGACCATCAAATAATTAACACTTAAATGTTATGGAAGTACAACTTTGTCAATTTATGAGGGTAAGCAGACATCGGAGTTCATATTCGGATGATCGATGGTGACCTCCGAACAATCGTCGCTGTTGACTCGAGAATCAAATAATTGACTTTTTTCTGCCACGCAAATATAAACGATAGGTGAGCACTAGGGGTGTGCGAGTACT
>JAPYZE010006174.1:0-10701 GCA_030522805.1 Leptomastidea abnormis | reverse complement strand
ATATATATATATATATATATATATATATATATATGAGACGCGCGATTGTATAAGATTAAGAAGTTGATATAAATGCATATAGGTAATATAGGTATGCATGTGCAGAAAGGGATAATTAGATATACATGTGAGCACATAATAAGTTAAATATACACATATGCCATATGTACGCGCATAATTTATATTCTTTGTGTGCATCGTTAAAATTTCACGAAATGTATACGTATATTTTTATGTAATAATAATAATACGTCATTTGTTTCGCCTGCATTTCTTTCTTTGTAAAAATGATATACTTTCGCGTAAACTTATGAAATAATGAATTGATTGGTTAATAAGTAAATTATGAGTTGAAAAGAATAAAAATTTTTTTTTCCCATAAGATTTATAAATCAATCAATCGAATGTTATATCAAAATATAAACGTCAAAATTATATCACCAAGCTTACACCAAAATAAAAAAAAACAACATGAATTCAAATCTCTGATACATATAATCCCAATCCGATAAATACCAAGATTTATATATCTAGATCTCAAGACCCCCCCCCCCCCTTATAAATTTCCTTTCAAGTGAGAAAGAAATGATAAACGATGGATAGTCATAGAAATACAGTTAATCGAAAAGGAGTATATAAACATAAAGCCGGAAACGCGAAAGAAGTTAAAAAGGATGAGAGTATAGATGACTTTAGGCGGAAATAGTATATAACTTCTCGTAGAGTCGAAAATCGGCTGATAATCGGTCTTTTCTCTCACAATAAAGCTATATGGTCGACGACCGCACACGCACGCACGCGCACCTTTTCAGGGTCAAGTCTCTTTTTCTCTCTCTCTTTTTCTGTATAGCAGAGCTGTTGTTCTGTTATGTGATGTTTGAAAGGCGATCGGAAGAGAAAGGGAAGATGGTAGTGCTGCTGGATTGGCGAGTATATTGCTATAGGTAGATCTATATAGTATTATCCACTGGACAATATAATTATTTAAGGATTGTGTGTGTGTATTAGAAATGCGTAGAGTAAAAGAAAAGAATATTTTATGATTTAGACTTCTATTATGCTTTTAAAACGAAGAGTATGAGTGGGTTTGACGTGTGGTGTACTTTTCGTATTGTGTAAAGTGTTAGATAACTGAGCGTAAAGAGAATGGATGATATAACCCAAGCCATTTTGTGTATATGTATGTGTGTATGTGTGTTTGTTTCGTTTGAACAGATAAATTGTTACTTTTATTGTGTATATCATGGTTGGAAGACACGAGTGTTTTTGACACATATATAGTTGATGAGCATTAATTACATTTCTTGCAAATTGACATTTTCCTTAAACCGATCTATTTTAATCGGTAATAACAAAATTGCAAAACAAATGCAAAAATAAAAAAAGTAATAGGAGTTTATTATACTTGGAATAATCGATGCGCAACATTTTATGTATATCATTAAGAGAACTGCACATAGGTACGATATAACGCAATATGGCACCACAAACAGTTAACCGATTGAAGTTGGTCGAGTTAATTGTTATTACCGATAGGTCACGAAATACATAGCAGCATATAGCAGTAGCAGTAATAGTAGTGGTAATAGTAGCAGGAACTGATTAAAGCATCGGGACTTTTGCTCCCATTGTCAAGCACAAAAAATAGAAAGAAAAAAAAACGAGTCGGATTAAAATGCTACGCCAGAGTTGGGTAAAATGCATTTATAAAATTTCCATACAATTAGGTCTTTCCTCGCTTAAAGTATATATAGGAAGCAATAGTCATCGATGCAACTCGCGAATATATTTTTTTTCACCCTTCGTTATACTTCCCTGTACTTATATATGTACATCCAAAGGTATATAAAAGAGCGAGTTATCCATATAATACATATGTACATACATACGTACATACAATATGTTGAGAGTTAGCGATTCACTGCAAGAGTATATAGCAAGAGAGAAAAAGCCTTTATATATATATGTATATTCTTTCTTTCGCGTTCCCGCTTTCTCTTGCTGCTTCTTTACCACTCTTTCTTCTCATTCTTTTCTCCTCTCTTTCTTCGTCTCTCAGCTTTTTCGCCTGTCTTATGTCCTCTTCTCTCTTTCTACCTATATAGATATATATACTCCCACCGCTTTCGGGGTCTTGCGAGCTCGAGACTATCATCAACCGGTTTTCACATCTCGCTCGCAGGCGCGGCGGCGTCGGCGGTGGCCCCGCATTGATTCTGCGAATTTGGCCGCGAAACCAACCGAATTTCCGAACGAAGTCGGCGAATGGAGCAGAGAGCCTATATATATTGAAGGCCAACAATACATTACATAGCTAACCCTTTATTTTTATTTTTTATTTCTTCATCACTTGGTGTTGCAAAGGGTTTTTACTTTTGTTAAACCGATTTATTTAAGAAAATAATTATTTTGAAATTAGTTAAATCGGTTATAAAAATTGTTTCTAATCAGTGAAATCTGAAAAAATATTGGTGATTTTAAAGAAAGTATAAAATCGTTTTAAAATAAATTCAAATTAAGTGAAATTTTTGGAAATCGGTAAAATCATTTGAAATATGTAAAATCGTTAAAAATCAAAATCGATTTCATATTTGAAAAATTCCTTACTTAAAAAAGAAGTATACCATGCTGTTCGGTCTTAAAGTATATCTACATATTCTCATTTTATGTTCTGTTCTCTGACCGGAGAGTGTTCTCCATTTCAAAAAGCTATACGTAGCAACGCGATTTCATCGTGTCCACGCGTATAAGTAGCGTACAATCTGCGTCTCGACCCTCTCTTTCTCTCTCTCTCAAGAGCGGTACACACTGTCACACCATATAAAGCTAACACATACACGTGGTGGTGATGGTGGTAGTGATGTTGAATCGTATATATACCTTTCAGAAAACAGGAATACGCATAAGCAAACAGGGAAGAACGTGAGTTTATAGTACGCAGGTTAAAAAATAATAAAAGGAGAATAACACGACCAGAGTGAAAGAGAGAAAACTTGGTACACTGCAGTCTTATATGCACACGGAAAACAGCAGCAGCAAGCATACATATATACGAGTATATAGGTAGGTACACTTGGAGCCGATTTGACGAAAGTCCTCGCTTCCTTCCGCCTCATTAAAAGTCGGGACGACGGACGCTAAGAGAGAAAGAGGGAAAAAGATCGCGACCGGTTTAGCAGCAGCAGCAGCAGCAGCAGCAGCAGCAGTAGGTAGGTAGTAGGTAGTCTCAGGACGATGTTCTCCACTCTCTTTCTCTCTCTACTTCTCTCAAGTTTGCTGCTGTTAGCTGTTGGCTGCTGCTGTTGCTGTTGCAGTGGTAGTAGCCGTTATATATGTATATATAAGTATATATACTTCGGACTCCCTGGATTCGACTATTCTCACGTTCTGTCGCCCTGCCGTGTGGTCTCTCTCTCTCTTTCTACTCCACTATACACCTACTCTTCACTGCACACAATGTGTCCCACGAATTCTGTCTGCTCTAAACTGAGTCTTTCGACCCCGCAGGTCTTTCTCTTTCTCACTCTCTCTGAGATGCTGCACAGTCTCTCGTCGTCTCGCGACTAATGCTGGGATTTCTAATTTTTTTTTTCTCCTTTTTCTTCTTAACTCAACTCTCTTTCTTTCTTCTCACTGTGCTTTTCTTTTACTTTGTTTTTCTTTTTTATTTGTCTCTTACTCGGTGATGCTTGGGTTATATATATATATATATATATATATAGCGTGCCGATTTATTCGCGGAACGAAATGGGTAAAATTCGCGGGAGACCACAACTTGGACTGATTTCACGCGGTTTTCACGATATATATTTCTTTTTTTTTCTTCTATATCTACTGTATACGGAGGAGAAGGAGGAGGAGGAAGACGTGATGCTTATATTTTTTGTTACCGATCATCCGTATATATAAAAAAGCTTGAAATTTTAATGATTATATCTAGAACGATATAGACAAGTAGGATATTCATGTGGGCAAGTCTTGTTTATTTTTCTATGCAAATTAAAGGTATTATACATACATGCATACAAATACATATACATGTCCTGGTTCGCGAGGACGGTTAGAAAAGAATCGTACACATATATATCGCACACATATCATACGGTATCATTCATCCAAGTCAATTAAACTACACACATGTTGCTCTCTTTATTATTTTTTTTTTTTTTTATTCCAGCTGTTGCTGTTGCTGCTGTTATGTAGGTTTGGAAACTTGTGATATGTGTGAGTGTGTGTGTGTGTACGTGTGTGTGCGCCGCTTACAGAATAATATATGCTAATGAGGATGGTAATCAACTTTATTACGGCTATTCAGTTTAATATTCACCTAATAAATATCATTCCAAGAGAGAAAAATTAAGGAGTGGGGAAGAATGAGAGAGAGAGAGAGAGAGAAAAAGAGAGCGTGTAGAGAGCATTTATATATGTATACCTACAGGTGAGTACGAGCTGCCTTGCTTTGCGGTGAATAATCAGTGACCTACATAATGCAATAGGCTCTCTTGAAAATAGGATTCCCGGACGAGAGCAATAAAAAAAAAAGAAAAAAAAAATTAATCGGAATATTTCCCATGCATGCGTAACTGATGCAGTATTTTTGCGCTTGAGTGTCTTTTCTCTCTCTCTCTCTCTCTCTCTCTATCATTTTACTATAAGCATCCTGTATATATACCTTTATACATCCTAGAGTACAATCTTAGTCATATCGTCATCATCGTCGCGTCGACCCTCCCGCATATAAGCAAAAATATTCCAGTGGCATCTGATAAGAAGAAGAAGAAGAAGAAGAAGAAGAAGAAGAAGAGTATGGTGATGGGTGTACCTATATGTATATGTATAGCTACTGGAGAACGCTACCGTGTTTGATGCGCGCACCTTTTAATTAAATTTCCATGTAGCGCAATATCGACTCTCTTTGCGCTTATATACATACATGTATACTCGCACGCTCTCTCGCTCACTCGCTCGCATAAAAAGAAAATATATTACGTAAATAATTGCAGAGCTTTAACGCGAAACGTGAATAAATCAGCATATAGAATTAAGAAGAAGAAGGTGTATAGGTACGTGGTTGCATCCTCGCATCGTTATATATATACCTATATCCATTTTAGCATATAACAGCAGCAGTAGCAGCCGAATATTCATGGAACTCTCGTTTACCTCATGTGAAAAGTATTAGGTATATAGAGTGAGATTGTGGGAGGTTAAAAGCTAATCTCGGAATTTTTTTTTTTTTCTGTTAAGGTATTTGAAACTCTTGAAAGCTCAGAAAATTGATCACGCGTGTATAAGCTTTTAACGAAAGAAAAATAAGAAAGAAAGAAAGAAAAGACTAAAGGATAAAAAAGGATTGAAAGCTATGGTCTTTCTTTCTCTCTTCGTGAGTATCGTTGCGTCCATAATAAGTAAGCACCTCTACTTCTATATAGGTAAGGTATAAAGCGCAAGCATCTATCGTTTCACGTCACGGTTCTCTCTAGAGCGATGCTCGCAAGGTAAGCAGTTAAAACGTGCGGATAGGGCCGTTTTGTTCCTGCACGCGCCAGAAGCACAGCAGCAGTAGGTGTATACGTACATACATACATACATACACAGTGGATAAAGACCCCGATCCGCGGACTACAAAACTACAATACAGTTATGTCTGCATACGTTCCCACAATCTTTCTCTCTCTCTCTCTCTCTCTCTCTCTCTCTCTCTTTTTCTCTCGTGGCTTGTTACCGTATAGTATGTATGTATACAGCCTTGCCCCCCTCTCACTTTATATGTACCTATACCTATATATAACACTCACTCACACTCTCTTTCTCTCTTGTATTTTGCTTGAAAATTTTCTTTATGATTTATGAAATAACGTTTTGATAACGTTAGTATAGGTATATATACATATTACAAGTATAATATGCGTGTAGTTATATATATGTACAAACTACTAGTTTGCAATATAAAAATGCTGATAAGAAAGTTTGTAATACACACACACGCAATAATAGTTAATAAGCAATATTCATAGGTACCTATATATTCTAAATGAACTATCAAATAATGTGTAAATTTCGAAATAAAATCGCGGTTTTAAAAGTGTGCGAAAAAAAATCACCTTCTTTTCTTCCTTAAATTCCCGCGAGTTTTCGTAACAAAACCAGCACGGCTGCTGGAGATCCGTGAGTAAGATATATATCTGTATAGATACCGCGAGTGTAAAGGAGCACGGAGTTGGTATACGAAAAATCGTCTTCGGTGAAGGTAAAAGTGCGAGGGAGAAAGAGAAATAGAACGCGGATAGGTATAGAGGTAAGTTTATGCTATATCCTTTAAAGCGAACACACGAACAATGTGGTGGTACCACTTACATATACGTATATAGTGAAAATAGCGCTGCTATCCATAGGGATATACTAGAAAAGTCAATATCATATGGTACTCACGTCGCGAGAATTGTAATCCCGTGCAGAATCGAAAGTTGGCCTACGCTGTAGCATAAGCTGTTGACGATATCCAAATCTCGGTCGTCGAGGAGGTTCGAGTCTTGGAGCAGACTCCGGCTCCTCGTGCATCGTCTCCATATACATCTTAAAACTCCTTCTTTTTTATTATCTCTCTTACTCCAAACGATCAAAATTTTCTCACGCTTGCTTGATCGATCCCTTTTTTAAAAAGGTAATAGGGTCACTCGCGAACGCGAATGTCCCAGCGATGTCTCGGGCTCATGGCCCGCTGCTAGTTTTTTGAGGCAGCAAGGCGAATGTAAATATTATAAAAAAAAAACCGTGTCACACAATATAATATAATATCCTGTATGTATAACTGCACGCGCGAACGCAGCGAACTGCAGCGGCGGCGCTCGCCCGATCGGCGAAGCACACCTGTCGGGGTCGCGAAAGGAACTGACGCTCGCTTGCTTGCTTGCTGCTGCTGCACGTCGTTCGGACACAAGCGCTCCTCGATCCCTGCTCTCTTACCACCACCGACGCCGCCAACGCTCCTGCTGCTGCTGCTGCGCCACCGCTTATAGCGATCGTATATGGGATAGATGTAGGTATGTATATGTAATGCGCGGAGAGTTTATGTATATATGTATTGTGCGCTCAAGAGAGAAAGAGCGAAGGGAACCAGGGCCGTATGGACTGACTTACTGGTACCGATTATACTGCTACACGCAGCTTCTCTTTCAGCACTTTCTTTGCTACTCGTATATGATTTGAAATGTGCTTGGAGATGTTAGCACTTTTTGTTGTTGAGTTTGCTATTTTTTAAGAATTTTATGTTTATTGGGAGAAAAATCGGTTTTGATCGGTTTTTACTAGCTTATACAGATTTAACACGGATGAACTATAGTACATTCTAGAGAGACATATAAAAATTAAATTGAAGGGATTGTATAAAATACCTGAAATAAATGAATCTTTTTAGATCGGTATTTTAACTTTTATCCCTAGATCGTATATAAAAATATCGTATTACGATTGGCTAACTTCCGAAAAACCATAAAGCTCCATTGTATATATAGGTATACGTAACCGATAACAAAAAACTCATAGAAGAATCGCGTCGAGGTCGTTTTCGCGAGGCCAGGGTTATATAGCAAAATGTTATCGGCGGAAACGACTGAACCTATACTTGGAACAATAAAAGCTCACCAGCAGAAAAGCGACCTTAAACTTATACTTTTATACGCAATCGTCAATCCTCCTCAGGCTCATAATATTTCTTGCTGTGAAATTCCTTAGATGATGAACATTTTCTTAAAAAGGACAACCTACAGGGCATCACGGAAGCAACGGATCTATGATCACGTATATAATTCCTAATATATAGCTAAAACATGCGAGGGCATACTACGATCATCATCATCATCATCATCATCATCATTATCGTTATCATCATCATCATGACGACCTCTTGGTGTCTTCGTGACTTGCTCACGACTCACGAGTATACACACATACTAAAAAAATCGAAACTCTCTCCCGCTAACTATACATGATTTTTCCCAGTACACACACGTGTAATAGCTGGTTATTACAATTTTTTTCTTATTTTTACATTTTTTTTTTTTCGGTGGGAGAATCGTTTTATCGAGGGGAAAAAAATATCAGGGATTGCATTTTGCATCATACATATAGCAAATATAATGTTGCGTATAGCTTTTATGTTATACAGTAGACTCTACGTATATGGCCACAAAACGGGGCTGTAGGAGAGGAAAATTCTCGGAAACGGCACTATTGCGTGAGCCCCCTCTAGGGGAAGCGCGTGTCACTGTGTGCGTGCGTACGTGTGAAGGAGAGGACGCTCAGAGGGCCTTATAGCGCGAGGCCATATACGTAGAGTCCACTGTATATAGGATTTTCTCGCGTATATAGCAATTTTGTGGTTTGACGATAAAACGTTTTGACAAGTGGGTAATACCCAGGTATATATAGCTTTCTGATTTGGTTAAATTTGCGCTAAATATACTAATACTGACTTAAAGAACGTTATAAGTGAAAGCGATTATAGTGGCAATTAATTATATACACGACATTGACATTAGCGTTTACGAAAATGATTTTATTTTACGTGAGATGCGTGTCTATATTTATAAATGTGTTATACGGTTTGTTAAATATTTTAGAAAGTAGTTAAAAGTAGAAATAAAAAAATTTTTAGTTGAAACATAGTTTTCAATTCTAATAAATAAAAAAAAAGTTCTCCCACAAAAAATAGCAATGTTAAAGTAAAACTTTCAATAAGTAACTTAACAAAAAAAAAAAAATATGTATAAACTCGAGAAAGTAAATTATATTCCGCATAAACTAAGTACGTTTTTCCCTCAAACTTAAAAAAAAAAAAAAGGAAAAAAAAAAGATCGTTTAACCGGAAAGGCACATCTTTGAATCCTTTCTCGCGTTTGCCGCGTATACATATAATATTTCTTCGAAGAATATCAAGGTCGTAGAAAAGAAATAGTAACAGCAGTAGCAATATTCGATTTTTCCATCTCTCGTTGAAGGTGTATATATACAATTTCAGAGACCCTGCGCTTACAACCGTCTATTTTCTCTCAAAGCTCTCTTACTTTGTCGGCTTACCCTCTCTATAGCAGGGCCGATTCTTCGTTCCACCTGTAAGTACGTCATTAGCGGCGTCTCCCAGTCCACGAATAGTATTATATAGGTAGTGGTGTATAGCAGGAGTATAGAGGCGCCGTGGTTATCAATATACAGCAGAGTAGAAGTAGTAACGACAGTATAAGCCTCGTTCCTTTTCTCTATACATATATACATACCCTATATGTATATATATATATATACTATATTGCTGATGCCATTGACCACCGTACGTTTATTGTAGCCTGGTAGGGACAAGGTACCGGACGCAGATTTCTGCGCATTCGAGCCTACCCAGTGTGTGTATGTGCATGCGCGCTACGAATGCGGAGCTTGCGCGCCTCACGGATCAACTATACTTTCGTGGTGGCGAATCGATGTGAGTATAGGACATTATTTGAGACAGAGAAGTGACGCAAGTTTTTATATTCTATGATGTTGTATTATCTTTTTAAAGAATATCGTATAGAAAGCTTATTGATTATTTTCTGTCTATATTATATGAACGAAGAATAAGGTGATATGGGATGATGATACAAGACTGCTAAGGTAATTTTTTGTGAACAGACGAATTTACGGTATTTTTCATGCTTAAAATTACCAACTTGTGACCGCATTCCACGTGAAATCTCTTTATGTTATTTAAGTGTGAGAGAATCTGTGGATGTGTATGTGAGTAAATTCAAAACTTGAGTATCTCTTGTCTAATAAAGAAAACTTTTTTTTTTTTTGGTTTCTTGAATTCTAATATTTTCAAAATGATAATCATACGTCGTTAAGTTACTTGTAATGTTAAATCAAACTCTCAACATTTAAATTATTATGTTATCATTCCTCTCTTTTTCTTACAAACGATAAATACGAAATAAAGATATCAAAAATAAATTATAAATTTTGTTACCCTTTCCTTCCCGTATAAATATATACCCATAAAACCCTCAGCAATTTAACGTATTAATACCGATCATTAAAATTCTCCTCGCGAATATGTTTAAGGTATATATATATATACCATATCCGAAAATTCCAACATTACATATACGTAGCTCTCGCTCGTATAACTCCACAATAACTTTTCCTCAGCATCAAAAACCCATCTTTCTCTCTTTCTCTCTCTCTTATTCTCTTAAAGCTCTCCTTTCCAATTTTATAACACACAAAACGCGTCTGCTCTCATATAATGCAAAGTGCATCCGTGTCCTTAAGAAGGATCACCTTCCTTCTATAAATAGCCACCGAAAAGAAAATAAAAAGCGAGAAAGAACCAAGAGCATATTATATACACGTTGCAAAGACTGAAAAGAAAGTTCAATATATATCTATATACCAAAGTGAAGTATACATATTTCGCTCTTTAGAACGTTTGAGCTTACGTATAATATAGGATACCAGATTTTTGCTCACGTGAAAGGCGAAAGTGTACGTTGTGCATATATAGTATAGTATACACAAGCAGTAGCAGCAGTAGCTATATGGGACCCGAAAGTCGCTAGAAACAAGGTAAGTATAGTAAGGCTCGTGGGTTCGATCGACACCTTAACGATAAATATCACACCGCGCAATCTCCTAAGATATATATATATATATATATATATATATATATAT
>JAPYZE010006173.1:0-17936 GCA_030522805.1 Leptomastidea abnormis | reverse complement strand
TATATAACATACAAATATTTAAATATAACATAAGTTAATGCCCGTAACAAAAAGGATACGCAAGGAACAAGGCACAGTTAGAAATGATTAAAGAATGGAAAGAAAATGGCAAAGAACAGCTGCGTGTCTATACTTACAGTACACTCTACGTATATGGACGCCAAACGGGGCTGTAAGAGATATAAATTCTCGGCAACGGCAAAGTCTGAGTCCCTAAAACCGTGTAAACTGTAGATCGAGGGGGTAATGGAGAGCGCCCGAACGCCTTATAGAAGCGTCGTGGGGAAACGCGTGTCACTGTGTGCGTACGTACGTGTGGAGGAGGCCGTTCGTAGGATATACGTAGAGTTTATTGTATGTCGTAATTGCTATTACTTGCATGGATACACATCTGTTCTTTATCATTTTCTTTTGATTTAGTGTCTATGATTATGGGATAATGATGTTTCATCGTTAATTTACGTGCACTGGCTCCACCCAATAATTTTAAAATAGAAAAACAGCTAAATAGAAAACTCTTTTTCATGAGAAGCAAAAAATATTTCTATAAATACGTAATGATTAGAATATAGCAAACATATTTAAATACCGTTCTTTCGATGAAATTCTTGCTAGATTTCAGTTTTTCCTCTACTTTTCCTATTTTTTTTAAGTCATTTTCAGGAATATCATCAATCGGATAATATTGATTCATTTCATTGCAATGAAGTGCAGAAAGTGTCACTGCGTCAGAAGATGTCCTTAATGAACGCCAATTGTCTACCTTAGTTTCTAAGTTCGAGATCTTCTTGATTATCAAGGTTTGATTTGTAAGCACTAGTTGCAATACATCTGAAATTATAAATTTTTTTTTATTTTTATGTACTCCAACGGACCTCACGTACTACATGAGAACTAAACAACTCATATAAAACTGTCTAATTGTTTAATATTTGTAATATAAATTAACATTTTTCAAATTAATACGTAATAGATTTGTATATGAATTTTTTATTTATTAATATTGCTGGAATGTTTAAGACGAATAAGAACCAAGCAAAGTTTTAATTTGTATGTTTTCGTTATTAAAATATTGTAAGAACTATCAAAAAGTAAATTATATGTCTAATAGCATAAAAACTTTCTTAATGCGTACCTAAAATATTTTTATTTGAAACTTCGTTTATATTTCCAGTTGCATTGCCTTGGTCCGTATTATCATTTGAATTGTTTGATCTATTTATAGAAGTCCTACTAGTGGATGCCGATGTAACAACATTTGTTGAATCACTTACATGTGAACCGTTTCTATTTGCAAATGCGGTTACATTAAGATTTGTCGGAACAATAGAATGGGTCTCATCTTCTTCATTGTCATCATTTTTCTCAGTTAAATCGTTTTCATCACTAGAACTTTCGTCGGTTTCTGAATCAGAGACAACTGTTTTCTTTTTATTCCGTTTCGATTGCATTTCTGTCGACTCTGTATCAACAAAACTGTTCTCCGCTTTACGTTTTCTTGCACTTCTTGACTTTTTCATTTTTTCATTAAATTTATCAGAATTACTAGCTTCTGAAAGATCTTCAATACTTCTGATTTTGGAATCTGCTGACGCTTTCGCAAAGTTGTCTAAATAAGTGAAATATTATGAGTTTAGTTATTACAAAGTTATGCACCTAACAATTGATAATTTATTGAACAAAGTTGTACATTCATACACTCTGAAACTTTTCTCTATCTATCATGTTACGAAAAAGAATAAATTGTACAAGCAACTATTGTAAAAAAACAATTGTACATACAATTGTAATAACTATATTTGTACAACTATAAACGTACGTAAACACAAACATACATCGATACAGACACACACTTATAACTCAATTTATAAATAAACAGGTATTAAAAAATAGATTCACACATTAAACAAATTATAAAGGCTAAAAGAAAGTTCTTAATTTTACCGTAAGATTTGATAAATTTTGTAATACTGTAAATATCCCAATCATCAGTTGGTGGAGCGCAATTCATTATCAATTTGCTCAACTCTTCAGGATTTACATTTTTAGGCCATTTCAGTTGTTTTTTCTCATTGTCAAGCCACGAGGAGGGAACGACATTCTTTTTATTACTTTCGTCAACAATTAAAGAAAATTTCTTCATTGTAATGCTTGTACTGTAAATGAAGCAAATATGTTATTTCGATATAAGTTATTTCTATAAATGATTTAGTCAATTTCAATATATTACAGAGATTATTGTTAAACGGATGTATTTCAATAATATTTATACTTTATTTAGAAAACTTTGTTTACGTTTGGAGATAATGTCATTTAAAATGTTAAAGTCAACTGTACATTCAACCGTAGAGGATAATTAACTACTTAACATTAGCAATACAGGAAAGGAAGCATTTATTTATACTTTTGTTTAGACATTTTTTATACTTTAACTACAAAATTTTAATCGAATAATAGGGATTAAATCATATCGCCAATATACTTGATAATATTTAAATAATACTGGATGACACATACATATACTAATAATTAGGAAAATTACTTTTACAAGGTTTCTTTAAAAACTAGTTTTGATAAAAAATTTTTTTTTTAAGTTTTATTCGTAGTACTATACACTTAACACAATTTTTTTAACAAATTCTAAAATAAAATTTTTTTTGGATCTCATAAAAATGTGTAGTTTGAAGACAGCTAATTAGAAGTTACGCGTTACAAGTTACTTTTTGACAATGAAATATTCAAAAATGTAGTATCTAAACCAGTGTTCAAATTTGAACCACATATACAAAATACCGAAAAAAAATTAAAATTTGAAATAAATTGTAAGAAATTTATTTTCCGACAATGCAATTTGAATGTAACTTGTACAAAAAAGTATATTTTTTAAAAATATTTTTAATTTTTGTCATGTAAAGTAATATAAATAAAAAAGTGTAATTAAAAATTTTGATTTTCAAATATAAAAAAGATGTATAAACAATATATTCAACGTTATCATGTTATCGATTATTGCTTTAAATCAATTACATAAAAAATTCAAGGGTATCTGATACAATAGAAAAAATTTCTAAATGTTTAATTTAATCACGAGTATGATTTAAATACAATTACTACGTTAAGTTGTACAGAAATAACGTACACAAATTATAATTCGTAATGTTTTATGTATTACAATATTGGGCGTATTCCGAAATCGTGCGCACGACAAAACTAAAACGGAACGTTCCATAATCAAAGCACATCGAACTAATTTCGGAACGTTCCGAAATAAAGAATAAGTGCCGCGAAATTAAAATTTTGGGAACAAGTTTGTTTAAATAAATATTTTAAAATAAATTATTGAATGTACGGATAATTTACAATACATATTTTTGTATAAACTTTGTACAAAAACCGGTATTCTAAATTATTGGTACATTAAATAATTTATATAAACAAACTTGTTCCCAAAATTTAAATTTTGCGGCACTCATTCCCTATTTCGGAACGTTCCGTAGTTAGTTTGATGTGGTTTGATTTCGAAACGTTCCGTTTAAGTTTTGTCGTGCGCACGATTTCGGAATACGTACATTAATATAGCTTATCGTTTACTATTTTTAAATATCGAGTTGACCTTTCACATTGTCTGCAAATATATATCTTTATTCATCAAAGAATTGTGGGATTGATTTTTGGGTTTTCTTTTTGTTATGTGATTGATTATAGCAATAATCCATTGTGTACAGTGAAATTCTATACAGTTCACAAAATCGTCATCAAAAATTTAAACATTAAATATTATTATATATAACGGCTGTGGTATCAACACACGGCGGTTACTCCTGAACTTGCCGTTATGCTGCTACCACGCACTTTATTGGTATATATTATCCACGTTACTCATAATTGCCAAATTTATAAGTGAAAAATGTAAATATCATCCTTCATTGAAAAGTTATCCTCTATTTATTTGATTTATTGCAATCTGTGATTGGTAACACGGTTTGTTCGTGATTAGTTTTACTTAATCACATTAAATATAAACAGTGATTTAAATAAAATATAAAAAACAAAATTGTATGAGATTATTAAAAAAAAAATAGAAAATCTTTAAAATTGTAAAAATCTAGATATTTTGAAAAAAAAATTTATTCATTTGAACAAAGAGTTGTACATACATACTTAAAATTCAGGGCGTTTACAAATTATTATTGAGGTGTATGGATTGCAAAGGATCATAAATTTTCCAATTAATTATTAAAATGTATTAAATGATTCACTATATTAAATGAATATTTACAGCGCACTAAAAATATTTTGCTTATTATAAAAATTGAAATACATAAATTATTGTATAGTGAACGGATGACATGCGCTCGGTACTCGCTAGGTCGCCTTCAGGGCTCGGAAAAAATTAAAATGTTTTTATTTACATTTCAAAAATCTAAATGTATTAAAATTCAATTTTGAACATGTTATACTCAAATTTTATCTTACATTTTTTTTATGATACATCATCGACAAAAAATCGGCATCACATTATTTTACATGTTTTTTTATTGAAATATGGAAAAAGTATGCACGATAGGGCATACTATGATACCAAGAGTTGTAGGAATTTTAAACATTTTAGCATGAATTTCATGATATGGCCAACTGCTTATAACAGAACTTTTTTCTACAATATTAATAGATAATCTTTCACTTGAAAAATTGTCTACATTAAAAAGTGGTCTTATCTGTCTTAGTTTTTGTCCAATGATGTATACATCACTTTTTCTGGTAGCAATGTTCAAAACATTAACAACATCTCCGTTACGTAATAACAAACAATTATTTTTCTCGTCATTTATGTCTATCTTAACTGAATTACGTATTGTCATAATACTATACTGATTATCGAACTGAAGGTCACCACTAAAAATATTGTGGAAATGAACATTTGTAAGTTTAATTTGTTCATGATTATTATTTGCTATTCTTTCTTCTCTTTTAATATTTTGGTATTCGCCAATTCTTCTTGCAATTTGTTGCAAAACTTTCTCCCCTTTCCTTATCATTTTTTTTACAGAGCAAATATAACTTTCAAATGGAAATGCGCTGTATTCCTCTACGGTACCATATTTAAGCACGTCCTTACATACATGCAATAAATTATGAACATTAAATGTTACATTTTTTTTTCCGTATATTTTTTGAAACGTATAAATGAATTTTATAAGTAGCGTTTCTGCAAATAACACATTTGTAGTTTCTTTAACGAACAGTGGATTGCTTAAAATTTGCATACTTATGCTAAGATATAGAAAATTTCTATAAACATCGGGTTCTAGAATATCTTTTAAAATACTGCTGCCTAAATATAACAGAAAGTGACGAAATTCCGTAGCTTTCCACTGTTTCACATAAGTGAGTGATCTACACCGTCTATTAAAATCATTAGGTAAAAAAAATTTTAAAGCCTCTAATCTAGCAGAAATTTTGTTAATCGCAGATGCAGACAATTTGTACCTTTTAAGTTTACATCCCTTATCACCTAACCAATGTTTAATTAATTGTTTCATACCACCTAAGTATACTAAGTGCATTGTATCTAAGGGTACACCAGATACCAGACCAATATCCAACTTGTTTAATATCGAATCTCCACGTTGATAGTTGTTTAGATATTCTCCACGTTCAAATTGTTGGTCAGATCTTAAAGCATCATTACAGTACTTATATAAATCCTCTAGATTTTTACAAGGAAAACAGACGGAAGTGTAGTATCGTCCTTTTATTAAGCATTTACTACAACTGTAGTAACCACTGTGGTACTTGGTATTTAAAACATAAGCTTTTGCTGGTGCATCTAAGACAAACCCGTAAAAATTAATATTATAATATTTTTCTTTAAATAAAAACTTATTTGAAATTAATGATGCCGCTTCCTCAACGAAATCTTTTAAAAATACATTAGGATCTTGAGGCTTTTTAGAACCACAAAATATTCCAACAGGATACACCCATTGTGTTAATATATCTTTACATAAGATTAACCACAGTCCTTTTTCACTGGAATTTCCAACAATCGGAGCTCCATCTATATTTATTAAGAGATCGATTTTATCAGATGTATGACCAGAAGCTAATCTACATTGAACAATTTCTTCTAGAGCAACTTGTAAACCAAGATGACAATAATCACCATCATCCATTTGTACAACATTAGTAAACTTTGGCGTTTTAAGAAGAGTTCGCCTGACGTCTATTAGACCTAACGTTTTAGACGTCTGATAAGTCTAAAATGTATCTATAAGACCTGACGTATTAGACGTCTGAAAAGTCTAATAGATAATGTCGCGTAAAAGATAAAAAACATCTGTTTAATGTCTTTTAGATATATATTAAGCTTTAATATTTCAATTTGAATTTTATTGTTAAAAACCAATTTGTTTATTGTTCTTAGAACAATTAATTTTTAATTTTAATAAATAAAAAGTGTATGTGGTAACCTAAGCCTTATTGCTGTTAATTATTAGGTTTGTTTACAAAACAGTGAGGTTAAGTTTTATGTGTATAAGTGACTTTATTTGCTAGTTAGCTAGTTTTTCATTTTTTCAAGGAATTAAAAATTTTGATCTTCTGGTTTAAGTATGTATAATATATTTTTAAAAATATAAATCACTTACTTTGATATTTGATTACATTGTTTTACATTATGTATATATGATTTTAGAAATGGGGAGAGCAACGCATGATGAATGGGTTGGTTTTGATCAGATCCTTGATGAAAAAGGAAACATTATTAAAGCTCGATGCCAAAAATGTGATACAACATTTTCGAAACACTCAAAATCATTTTGTAGAAATCACAAGTAAAATAGATTTTTTATATATCTATATTATTCTCACACATACATAAATGTGTATATATGTATTAAATGTAAGAATGTTTTATTTGTACAGGTTGATATGTAAAGGAAAAAAAACTAATTCTAACAACGATGAAAATCAATCTCCAAATACATCTGGAGATTGCAATAATCCTTCTATCCAATTGTCGTCAGGAACTGTGAGTAAATTTCAGTTTACACTGCATACCTTGTTCTATCTTGAGAAGTGTCAGAAATGTTACGTTTTTTAATTGTTTGAGGTGTTTTATTAAATATAGTTTATTTTTGAACATTATTTTTCATTAACAGATTAATATTTACAAGGAAAGTGCATACTATTTAAGTCATGCATTTTGATAAAACTTGGTATGGTGGATCATTTTGATATAAGATAAAAGATTCTGAAATCATAACGTCTACCACGTACTTGTTTTAGCATTATTTTGTATATCTGGACTATTTCATGTAATTTATGATCATAATTTATATTTGCTTGAAACTTTGTAAAAATGAAGGTTTTTGTAACTAAAACAAATTAACAAAATTTCAGCACTCAATGTTTTCAGTAAAAAAAGTTATGTGGCTTGAAAAACTGACATTTTCAATTATTTTTAAAAAATTCAAAACTTTGATGATAAATATTTAAAAAACAAGCCAGCCTTACATCTTAGGGCTTACAATTCTTTTATCTTACACCATACGAATCCCCTGTACCAAATTTTATCAAAATCCATGACCCAAATACTATGCAATGTCCTTTTTTGTCGCTTAAAACTATTATTGGCTTACTACTAGCTTACATAATAATTGTTTTTGATAGGCTTTAATACAATTTTCATTTTCAATTCTAATTATATCAAATTTTAAAAATGACATTCTTATATTACTTGTAGAATATCCGGAAAAGATCATCTACAGAGATAGTTATGAAAAATAAAAGATTAAAAGACACTGCTATTGTTGAGTATATTGTAGTCAACGGCCTAGACTGGACAGAAGTGAACGATAAACATCTAACATCTATGATTAAAACTTTTGACCCGACTTACAAAATGCCGGAGCCTGAAGAATTGCAACAACTTTTATCATCTCTTATTGACGAAAGATGTCTTCCTAAAAGTTATAAATCATTATTATTAGCTGTAAGTACAGTAATATTTGAGAATATTACATATTGTATTTCTTTTTTGTTATCCCAAAAACGCTATTTTTTTGTGCTCTTCCAAAAATTTAATTTCGATGAAAAAGCTAAGGAAAACTTAGAACAATTTATCATTGACTCGTACAATGAATTTAAAACCGTTTACCAAACTAAAGTACCTTTGATAATCGTGCAAAGTTCAATCATAACAGATAACATTCTTTATGTTAATGAAGAAAAACTATTTATATACTGGTCTTTACTAAGTTTTTTGCAAAAAATCAAAGAATTATATACAGATGAGTCTGAAGTAAACAGTATTCGTGAAATGATTAACGATTTCACAACAAACATTAATAATGACTTATCACTTTCTGATGCAGTTGAAAAACTTTTTAAATATGCTAGTTTAGATATTTTTGATGAATCTGGCAGATTTCTGTGTAATACATTTTTGGCCCCCATTGCATTAGCTGCAAATTATCTAGATCCCAATTTCAAAGGTCATTACTTCTTAGAGTTCAATGTATACAAAGAGAGACTGCATAGCTTTATGTATAAGTTTATACCGGTAAATGCTTTACCAGCATACGGTCGTTATCTGCGTGATGATGACCCTGTATTCTTTAGTATTAAGGAATTTAAGGATGAAAAATCCAAATACTGGTCAATTGCCGGTATTAAGGATGCTTCACTCCAAGAATTTTCAGAATGTGCAATGATGATAACAAATTTTCCCAGTACGGTTCCCCAGCTTTCATTACAACAGCTGAAGGCCATCGAAAATTTGCACGATCGGAGAGAAACTTATAAGCAATTATTCATTGCTTCTATATTTTTGAATAAAGATTAAACTTTAATTATTATTTTAAAACAAATTATATTACCTTTTGGCGTTCTTTTGTTTTGACATGTTCACAAACATGTTTTTATTTTATAATGCAACATGATCAGATAAGAAATACAAAAAATTTTAGAATTTTCATTTTTATAATAAAATAATAATATACAAAAATTTAATTTTGTATAATTTATTATAAATATATTTTAATACTTTTCTATACAATTTTTTTTGGAGTTTTGTTTGAATGTTCGTTTTAGCATTGTTTCATATTCTTGAGTACAATTAAAATTACCTAGCGGTTTTTATGTCGGATTGTTTTTTATATTGTAGGCTTTACACTTTATGCTTTTCATTTCACTTTTTCTTTTAATTAGTAGCTTTTTAATATCAGTTTTATGTCTTTAATAAAATAATTTTCAAGAAATACATAAATTGTATGGAAAAGTATTAAAATTATTATTTATTATATTTATTGTAGTCGTAGTTAATATTTAAACAAAAAAAGTATGAAATAATACGATACACTCATATTCATTCATATTTTTTTTCACATTTACGTGCTGTTATTTTTAATATTTATGCACAAAATTTACAAAATAAGATCACATTGTTATGATTACAATTAGATCTTACGAAACACAAAAGTATGAAATCAATAGAGTGATAAGACTTGCAAAAGCTAGTACAACAAAAAATTATGAAAGTAATGCATACAATATTTACCAAAATACTGCTAAGTGTGAGAAAAGAAGATTATGACAATAATACTGATCTAGATGCATTGTTATATATTCATTTAGATGCGATTGCAACAAAAACAATGTAAAAAATTTTCTTTTTTACGTCAATTCAAAAATCGATCAGTGTTATATAGTCATTGGTATCAACTTATGCTTTCATTCATAACAAGACTGAGTATTTGCTTTGCAAGAAACGAAACTGAACAGTATAATTATCATAGAATTTAAGCGCAAATTGTATAATTAGAGCTAATCGTAAACAATGAATAAAAATTATTTGTAAAGGTGAACAAATAGCTTGTAGTAATTACATAAAATCAGATTTGTGCGAATATTAATCTTTTATGTAAAGTTCATTTTGAATTTTCTGTTCGATAAACGGATTGCATATTTGCTATATAATAATAGTTACAAATAAAAAAAAAAATGTTATTTAACTTAACTAATTTTTTTATGTATTTAGATTCATTAGTTTTATGCACATTTTTTACAATTTAAGTATACATAATCGTTTTGTACTTAATAAACTTTACGTTCATATCTAATAATTTAATGAATAATTTAACAATATAATTTGTCAGTTAATCTGTTATCGTTATATACTCGTTGTAATTTTAAAAGTATCATTATGAATACTATGCTTTATTTAACTATTATATATTTTTGGCATTAAAAATTGTGATAGCTAGTCAAAATATAAGATTGATCAAAATAAAATTAAAATGGATTATTGTAACGCTGTGATAGACCTAGCTATAATCTAAAACGTATATAATGACAATGAAAAAAGAATGATAAATTGTATTTCAAAGTATTTATAAATAAATTATAAGAAATTTAATAAATTAAAATAAAAGCTTATTCCAATTCTTTTTTGTTAACATAATATGTCAAAAAATGTATTTATATCGTTTTTGAGTTATTGACAATCACACTTTTCTATGAGAGACTTCAATATTTTTATTCTCAAGTGGAAATGGCTTATTTTTGATTGTTAATAATACTTGGTCGAGGATTACGTTATCAAACAGTAGAAAAAAAACCGCTGTCAATTATTTGGTAGCAAGCTTCCTCAAATATTAATTCCATATAATTTTTTTTTTTTTATAAAGTTGAAAATTAAAAAAAAAATAAAACATTATAATAAGTATTTTTCATTTTCATAAATTTTTAAAAATATCTTTTCAATTAATCATACATAATTCATAAGCACGTAAAATTTTCTTAAATACTTTTGTATAAATAAACTTGAAATTTTAACCATAAAAAAATATATTACAGCAAATGTCTGGCTGGAATTACAAATAAAATAGCTTTTGAATTACTCGAGATATGCAACCTTTAAAAAATTTTAGTTTTTTAACAATAACTTAAAATTGACATGACCTACAGAACAATTAAAAAAAATGAAGCTTTTTTTTCTAAAACTTGTACTTCGTCTCAAATAATGAAATATTAATTTTTAGTATGTTAAAATCATAAAAAAACAATTTCCCAAAAAATAAAAATAAAAAAGGAAACAATTGAAGATCGCTACAAAATCATTTTTTATATTTTTTCCCAAATTCCTTAAAAAAAAAAAAAAAAGAAAAAGAAACAAACGAATTGACTTTGTCCGGTCCAAATCGAACGATAGAAAAAAAACTTATGTTGTAATAAAAAAAAGGATCGTACATCTATACACGAAAAAGTGGTTAGGAATTTTTTTCCTTTCAAAATTATCTATTTTGATTTCTTACATTATAAAAAACATTTTTAACACATTTTATAAAAAAAATTTTCTGCATGATCACAAGGCTTCAAAATCGAGGAATCAATTATATTTATGAGATACGGATATTATTTTGTTATTAGCACTACAAACATTTGACTTACAAGAAAATACAAAAAAATTAAAAATGCGATTTCAAAAAAATTTTATTTTAATAAAAATCTTTTATTACAGTTTTCATTAAGTTATCTACAAAAATAAACAAACGGGCGTATTATATCATTTTTTGATTAATATTTATCTCATTACAGTATTTTTCGTGATATTTCTAGTCATACTTTAAAATTTAAATTTTTTGATATATTTTTTTATTTTTCATAAAATAAAAAAATTATTTACAATATTTCTAATTTAAGGGCACAATCAATTTCCAATCCGTAGCCATTCTTCGTTCAACCGAATATGGCAAAAATTAAAATATGTTTGAAATATAATAGAAACATCAGGTTCTTTTACATTAATATACTGTTAGTTGAGATGATGAACTACATTTTATTAGTGAGCTGATTAATCTCTAGCATTTATTGTATTTACAAATTTAAATTCTTACATGAATTATTTCCTTATTTTGTCAGTGGTACAAATGATGTTTCATTGTATTATTTTTTGAGCAAGAAAAATTAAATAATAAATGATCATCTGTTAGATTAATTAGAATACAATATTATTTACATCATAATACTCTAATAGTGTATTAATATATAACCATGGAAATGGTGTAATAATTAAGCAACATTTTCCATAGAAAAATTTTAGATTTACAAAATAATGTTATTATAAACCAATATACATTTTAAATATTTTTTCGTTGTAATTATAACGTATGTAATAATATGCAATATAAAAAAAGTACAGTTATACGTTACAAAAATAAAATTTAAATTGAAATGTTTATTTACAACTAATATACTTTTTTTTATGCAGACAGATATTGATAAAGTTAGTTATATCATATTAGCTATTACTATAATACAACAAACTATGTACGTTCATACATGTTTGTCATATCATGTCGCAAAAAATAGTATATGTCAAGCATTACAGAAGATTTTATGGGATCTAAGCGATTACGAACTATATTGTGAATAAAACTCCAGCTAGAGAATAAAGACTCCAACCGGGCAGTTGACGCTGGAATTATCATTAATTTTTTAGCACATTCAGCTAACCGTGGATAAAATACACTACTTAGATCCCAAAAAGTTATTGGTTCTTTACATCGTCCCATAAGCTCATCAACATCAGGCTGGGTGCTATTTAAAAAATCATCTAATTCCAATAATGTTTCTGCATCAAAGTAATCAGAAAAAAATTCAAAAGCTTTTTTTCTTTGCTTTTCATTTAGTAGTAGTCCTTGGTATTTTGGATGTAAAATATTAGCAGCATAATTAATTGGCCATACTGCTTTTTCTATTCTTTGTTGTAATATATTTGTATCATAATCATTTGTATGGCTGAGATAAATCCACATTTCAGTAACATCAGCTATGTTACATGTTGGGTCTTGAGATTTATTTATCAGTTTGCATATAGAGTCAAGTTTCGTTATTGTTTCTTTCAATTCTTCTCCAAAATTTTGATTATTAATAGTTGCAAAAACATCTGCTTCTAAGTCAACGTCGTTAGCCATAGAAATTCTTTTTAATATATCCAAGTTTTTCAAAATGCTGCTGCAGGAATCGCGAAAGTAGCAAAAACGAGTATCTGGATAACTTTGTAATTTAGTGCCACCCTGAGCGCTTAATAAAGCATCCAGTTTTGTTTGACGAAAATTTGTCACTATTGCTCTGATTTTATCTACGAAAGATTGAACAACGACACTTTTTAGAAGCAAATTTGCACTGTGGCTAGCGCATGTCGTTTGCCACAATGGTTGATCGTCACTAGTACTAGCTTTTTTTCCCCCACATTTGATTTTACTGTCGTTATCCGTAATTATTGCAAAAACATCTGTTTCATACTTTTCTTTTGCTATTTTTATAGCTTCATTAATGGAGTTTGCTAAATTGTCGCCGTCCTCTGTTTCTAAGGAAAAATCCATAAATGTTAAAAAAGTTTGATGTGTATTTATGTTTCTAAGACTGAACACTAAAAATTTTCTATTAATTGCTTTATTTTTCCAACCATCGACTAATAAAATGCTTGGTGTGTTACTAAGTAATTTTTTCTTGCTTTCAATAATATCATTGTAAACAATGTCAACGTAAGAAGATAAAGTCTGGCGACAAGGCAATGTATATTGATAATTAATCTTGGACATACTTTGTACAAAATCAATGAAAAATTTATTCTCAACGTCATTGAATGGTATATTATTTGCTACAAAACAATAGACAAGTTTTCTATCCATATCTTTCTTGGTCAAGTTCGTATTGTCACCGATGTCATCAATATCCATCTGGAAAATATTTTTATTACTGCTCAAATGTACAACTAAAACAAATATTATATTATACATTGTACGCATCGGCATATAAACACATATTAATAATTAAACTTTTCATATATAATCTATCATCTTTAATCAGCAAAGCAAACTACCTTTGATATTGTATTTCTATTAAATTACATTACACTGTATGTTTAAAATATTTGTGTCAGATTTTTTACTTATAATAAATAATAGTACCATATACTTTAGCATTAGTTTTTTACTGAGATATTTATTAATAAAAAAACTCTTTCATTTCATTAATACTGAATTTAATATTCATATTATGTACATGTATTTTATAAATCGTTACAACAAATCACGAAGCTAAATTGTACACAAGTTAATAAATTTTATGTTATCTATATATACAATACCAATAAGCAAAGTGGTAGTACCACTAGTAAGTTGTAAAATAATTTAAAAAAGCTTATTTACTATCAACTTTATCTAAAAAAAAAAAAAAAAAAAAAAAAAAAAAAAAAAAAAAAAAAAAAAAAAAAAAAAAAAAAAAAAAAAAAAAAAAAAAAAAAAAAAAAAAAAAAAAACCTAAAATCAATATGATTAATTAAAATATTTAATATTTTTAATTTGTTTTCAAAAGCACTTAAAAAGGTACTTTTCGATCTAAAAAATCCTTCGATCCTAACGAAATTCATTAATTTAAATACAATATTAGTAAAAAGCGACCCAGAAAACTATGAAAACAATATGTATTTCCAAAAATAGAAATTTTTCCAAAAATACTTAAATAAGTTACTATTTGATCAAAAACACCCTTGACAAGGTCTAATTAACGGAATTTCTGAATTTTGATGTAATATTGCTAAACGATATAAAACTCAAATAAATAGAATTCTTTAAAAAAGCACTTAAATAAGGTTCTTTAACAATCTTAATAAATAAAAATCAATACTAAATTATAAATTATACAATAATTATAAAAAAAAACAACAATATAAACTTTAAATATTAACAATTAATCTTAATATTAGATAATTAGGTATTTTTGCCATAAAAAAACGTACATTAAACATGAAAAAAACACCCTTAATAAGGTCAGATCGATCCCAAAATTTAATGAGCTCTTAGGTAAAACATAAGAAATATGTGTTCAAAATTTCAAGTCGATATCTTTATTCCTTCGAAATTTTTCGTGCGACAAAAAATTGTTACATACATACGTACACACATATACACACATATAGACTTTTGCTAAAAATACGTTTTTCGAGTTTAGGAACCTTTAAAACGTCGTGAAAAACAAAAAAAAACGAATCGAAAATTTTTACCGTTATAAAGCTTTCTCTTTGAGAAAGCAAAAAATAAATATATGAAGTACGTTAAACATAATAACAATTTTATATTTCATATGTTATCATACCTTTTGTACTTGTAATCTCTTACACATTTAAGGCAAAGAATACTTTAAGAATCATATTATTTTATTATTTTTAATATTAATTTACGAATACTTTAAACTGTAACTTAAGCATTTCCATAATAAATCGACGTTAATACTATTGTAGTCTATTTGTCTGTCATTAAAAAAGATTTATTATTGTCAACTCCTCGTTTGTATGATACTTGCTTCAAGTGGAGGCTGTAGTTTTACAATAATAATAACCCAAAATGTGACACGATATTTAATTTTTTACTTCAATATATAATTAATAATACCACAAAAGATTTATTTGTCAACTACTTTCCCTATTTAAAAAAAAATGGTTTTCTCCCTTATTTGGCTGCTTACATAAGTAAATAAAATACATTACCAGATTTTACAAAATATATATTCGTACTGTGATTAATTTTTTAAATCAATTAATATTTTTTCAAGTCAGAAATTATTTGCAATAGAATTCCTTTCTCATCGCAGTCTTCAAATTACAGAATAATAAATATAATAATTTTTATTAAATTTAACATAATGTTCATCAATTAAATCGTGATTACTTATTGATTATAGTTTGCGGCATTCGATTCTTGATAAGTGTCTAAATTGACATAAAAAATAATATCTCATAAAACATCAAATGCCGATATTTAAAAGCAAAGTTGCGGAAGCCTAATTTTTTTTTTTTTTCGGGTTAATTTCAAATGCTCAGAAAAGGTCGAAAAAAGTTAAAAAATAAAAAAAAAAATTATGGATAATCTTTTTTTGAAAATTAACTTCCCAAATATCAAGCAACAGAAGAAAAAAAAATTATAACGTTAAAACTGGAGCCTCTTCAAATGAAAAAAACGTGGTAGCCAAAGTAGCCCCTTTTTACGTTATACTATCTTAAAAATAATGACCAATTATGATTGTAATGACATTTGAGACAGTTTTACGTTAACCCAAACAGTTTGAAGATGAAATAAATATATCAATATATTCTGATAAAAAATTCATAATGCAAGATTTTTAAAAATAATAATAAAAACCGCTGCCAATTATTTGACAGGAAGTTTCCTCAAATAAATATTTATTTCATATAAATTTATTAATTTTTATTTTTTTTATTCATCGAATTATATTTTAAAAAGCTGGACATTTTTACGATAAAATAGATAAGAGCAAAAATATTTTTTATAAATTTTTAAAATTATATCTTTTCAATTAATCAAATTACAATAATTGAATACTATACGTAATTACAAAAAACTAAAAGATAAATCAAATCATTTTTTCTCTAAGAATGCCTTTACCCAGGAAGAAACTTTATTATTTTTTTTTTTAATAAAATAATCGATATAACTAAGCGAAATTTCAAATCAATAGCTTTAAAATTATTCGATGAAGATATGCAACCTCGAAAAAAATTTAGTTTTTCAACAATAACTTAAAATTGACATAGCCTACAAAAAAAGTAAAAAAAGAAAATTGAAGCTTTTTTTTTCTCTAAAAGATGCATTTTGTCCGGAAAAAAAATATTCATTTTAGTGTGTTAAAATCGCAAAAAACCAATTTTTCAAAAACTGAAAATGAAAAAAAACAGTTGAAAATCGCTAAAAAAGTTTTTTTCAAATTTTTTCCCGAATTCCTTTTGAAAAAATGAATCGAATCCACTTTGTCCGGTCAAAATTGAAAGATAGGAAAAACTTTTATGTTGGATTAAAAAAAAACGGATACATACATCCATACACGAAAAAGTGGTCACACGAAAAATTTTTTTCGAAAAAATGATATATTTCGACTTCTTACATCATAAACAACATTTTTAATAAACTTTATAAAAAAATTTTTTCCGCACGATCACAAGGCTTCCTCTTTGAGGAAGCAAAAAAGGTGAAGAATTACAAATTTCATGAAATATTACCTGTAAATTATTTAATGTGTTACATGTGTTAATAACTGGTTCCTGAACAATGAATCCCTGGCAAGTTTGTCTGCAAAAAATAAACTGTCATTAAATTACGTAGGTAATACATGTTGCATTCAGAAGTACACTTGTAAATGAAAAGTACCTGTGTATATTTAATAGGTTATCATCATATAACTGATAAATTGTTTTACATTTGTCACACATAGCTGCCTCAATAGTGAAAGTGTGCTCATTCAGTAGCTTAATAAATCCAGTCCAATTACTAGTGATTGAAGTTGACATTGTTATTACACCTGCAACTTTTCATTGAAATATATTTGTAAATAAAGCAAAACTATAAATAAGTTTTGTGCAAACTCTACTTTTGCTTAATATACCTTACTTGTAACCTCTCACCCCCCTTCTGATACATCTCAAGTGAAAACTCAGTAAGACGAGATGTCAGGTACATACAATCTTTGGTTAAAATAGCATATGATATCATATCAAACAATTTTGGTAAAAATTGTGGAAAAACTTTTAATTTTTTTGGAAATTTTATTTTTTTTATATTTTACATATAATTAATAATGTAATAGTATTTTTCGCATCAAGTGCGAAAAATAGGCGTTTTTCGACGAGTGTGAAAGTATGCATCCGACCATTAGCGAGGGTGACAATTACACAGGTTAAAAATAATGTCTCGCACGAGTTGTGAACAGTATTTTTTTAAATAATTTGCGAGAAGTTTAACAAGACTAAATGTTATGTTCAGTTTATAGCTGGGAATCATAAAAGTATGTCAGTACGATAAAACCATCATAAATCTGTAATGAAACCCATTATCGAGTACAAATTGTACGTTGAT
>JAPYZE010006172.1:0-10677 GCA_030522805.1 Leptomastidea abnormis | reverse complement strand
AAAAAATCTAAAATCAATATAATTTACTAAAATATTAAAAACTTTTTATTTTTTTTAAACAGCACTTAAATAAGGTACTTTTTTATCTAAAATATTCTTAATAAGATCCAATTAACGAATTTATTAATTTAATTACGATATTAGTAAAAAGCGACCCAGAAAACTAAGCAAACAATATTTATTTCCAAAAATAGAAATTTTTCCAAAAATACTTAAATAAGTTACTATTTGATCAAAAACACCCTCAACAAGGTCTAACTAACGGAATTTCTTAATTTCGAGTTAATATTCGTAAAGAACAACCCAGAAAACCATAGAAACGATATAGAACTCAAAAAATAGAAATTTTTTTAAAAAACACTTCAATAAGGTATTTTTTTATCGAAAACATCCTTTATAAGGTCTAGTTAACGATATTAATTAATTTCAATGTAAATATGTACAGAATAACCCGCAAAACCATGAAAACGATATCAAACTCAAAAAATCAAAATTTTTAAAAAAAGCACTTAAATAAGGGTCTTTTACAACCGTAATAAATATAAATCAATACTAAAACTTATACTTGCCAGGCACCGCTGCCGCTCCCCTTGATTATAAATGACATAATAATTATCCAAAAAACCTAAAATAAACTCTAAAACATATACATTTAATCTTAATACTAAAAAATTCGGTTTTTTTGCCTTCAAAAAAACACACATTTTTCATAAAAAACACCCTTATAAAGGTCCGATCATTCCCAAAATTTAATCAGCTCTTAAGTAAAATATAAGAAATATGTGTTCAAAATTTCAAGTCGATATCTTTATTCCTTCGAAAGTTATTGCGTCACGTAAAATCGTCACATACATACACACACACACCACGCACACGCACACGCACACGCACACACACACATACATACATACAAACTTTTTCTAAAAATGCGTTTTTTAGTTCAAGAACCTTCACACGTGAAAAAAATAAAAAAAAAACCCAAATCGACAATTTTCACCTTTACAAAGCTTTCTCTTTGAGAAAGCAAAAAAAATAAAGATAAAATTTTGTATTAAATTTTGTATAATGTCGAAAGAAAAAATAAATATTTTATACAATTTAATGTGTTTCAACAGCTAAGTATTACAATATCAGCACGCGTGCTTAATTTATAGCATGTTGATATAAAAAAAAACATTTTGCTTCACCGTAGAGGAAGTTTTATTACATTATAAAAAACATTTTTAACACTATTAAAATTTTTTTTTTTTAATTGTGTTAAAAATGTTTTTTATAATGTAGGAAGTCAGAAAATATTTTTTTTTTTTCGAAAAATTGTTTCCGTGTAGCCACTTTTTTGTGTAGGAATGTATTTTTTTTTTCTAAAGAAAGAAATAATGTTTCGATTTTTACTGGACAAAGTTAATTCGATTCGTTTTTTAAAAAGGACTCTGGAGGAAATGATATAAAAATTTTTTTAGCGATCTTTATTGCTTTTTTTTATTATTAGTTTTCAAAAAATTATTTTTTTATGATTTTAACATATTAAAAATTAATATTTGTTTTCACACAAAGTGCATCTCGTAGAGAAACAAAAATGCTTCAATTTCTTTTTTTACTTTTTTTGTAGGCTATGTCAATTTTTAGTTATTGTTGAAAAATTATAAAACTTTAATGTTATGTATCTTTAATAATTCTAAAGCTATTGATTTGAAATTGTTAAATTATATTTTATATATTATCTATTTTTTGTGGTGAAAACTTTAAGTTTATTTATACGTGGTTTTTCTAACAAACTGCGAAAAAGTGTTTTTTTTAGTTTATTTGAAAACTTGATTGAATTATTTTATTTTGATTTAAAATTCACTGAATGTATTTTTTTTGGTCTTAGATTGCCTGTATGATTTTTAAAAATACCGAGAACATAATATACACTGTCTGGCCGAACCTTGTGATACAAGTGAAAAATAAACGATTATATAAGTTGCATAGGCATGCTGTGGTCACCCATTCGGGTAGGAAGTACGCCCAGCGCTGCTTACTTTTGATGATCGGCCGAGGTACAGTTTGATTCTTTTCAACTATCAGTTCAAATTACATTTAAATTCTATTGTAACTGTACTTTGTAAAACACGTGATCATTTCGAATCAATCATAATCCAATCACCAATCGTACACTGAGAAAACTATTTAATAATTTATACTTTAATTATAGTAAAAACTATTATAATTTATGAGAAAAAAACAGACTCGATTTAAGACGATAACTAATAAAATCTGAGTAATTTTTATAAATATTATATCAATTTTTATTAGCCAAAATAGTAAATTGTATCAAAATTTATATCAAATTTTACTATAATTTATAGAAGAAATCACGGTGTTTTAATTTATTCCATTATTATAGTACAATTTAATAAAATTTTTTCTGTTATTACTATCTAACATAGTAATTTTAACTGTAATTTGTATTAAAAATCACAATTTTTTCATTTATTACATAGTTATAGTAAAATTTGATAAAATTTCTAAAGTTTTTATTATTTGACATAGCAATTTTTACTGTTACAATTTAAAAGGCTAGCGTAACGTGTTCTTTCATGAATGTCATTACAATCTTGCTAAAAAAAAATTCGATTGGCAAAGGATCGTAATTGAATGCTTGATTACTTAGAAAGAACATTATTAAGATAATTTTCATTATTATGAATGCAAATAGATGTAATCGTGTAGTTCGTGATTCCGGAAAAGTGAGGTTATGTTCCTACGTTATTGAACGATCTTATACAGCTATTTTTTATAGACACATAGTTGCAGAATATGTAACATGTGTTCATAGCGCAACAGTAGAGTAACAGCTTCACACGTGGACGGTGCAGGTTCGATTCCATCCAACATCTAAAATTTTTTTCAAAGGTTGTAAAAATAAAATAAATTAAAATTAATGAAATAAAATGAAAATAAATTCCAATATATAAACGTATACGTGCTAAATCATATCACTTATGCAAGATAAAAATATTTTTTTATTACATCAAAATAGTAAAAATTACTACGTTAAAGTAAAAATTATAAACTTGGAGTAGATTTTGTCTCATTAATTTTAGTAATTTTTACTGTAATTCTAGTAAAAATTATTAAATCGTTTTCTCAGTGTAGCCAATCGCAACGTAAATAGATCGAAGACAGAATCAGAGTTGTATAAAACCAAAAGTTTGTAGAAATTTTTTTTTTACCTTTTTACTTTCCATTTTGTATTGACTAAAGGTTTGACTATGTATTTTAGGACAAATTTGAATTTTTTTTTTCGTGTTCATAATATGTGTTTAAGTTAAGCGATGTTTATTTGTAATAAAAATATACTATTTATCTTACTGTTAAAATTTCCAGCAGCTGTTGATTTCTTTTACAGAAGTATAAGAAACTTGATAGATTTGTTAAATTTTTTCTTTCTCGTAGAGGAAGCTGTGAAATTATGTCAAAAAAATTTTTTTATAAATCGTGTTAAAAATGTTTTTGATGATGCAAGAAGTTAGGAAATATGATTTTTTCGTAAATCTTTTTCGTGTATGGATGTATATATTTTTTTTTAAACAAAAAAAATGTTTCTATGTTTTTATTTTGACCATACAAAATGGATTTGATTTGTTTTTTAAAAAGTAATTTGGGAAAAAATTGAAAAACTGTTCATTAGAAATTTTTTTTTTTTTATTTTTAGTTTTTGGAAAATTGGTTTTTTGCGATTATAACATGTTAAAAATTGATATTTTATTTCTATACAAAGTGCATCTTTCAGATAAAAAGAATGTATCAATTTTTTTTTAATTTTGTTGTAGTTTTTTATTTTTTGTCAAAAGAGTAAATTATATTAATTGTATTCTAATTTAAAATAATTTATTAAATATTAATTTTAAAATTTTCACATAATATCTTATCTACTTTCTATTTTATTGTTAAAATTTTCTAGCTTAATTTATAATTCTATGAAAAAAATATTCTAAATATGTGATATAATTTTCTAGAATTAAAAATTTGGTGTTAAGAATATTTAAATTAATTAATGTTTTTATAAAATACAAAAATTAATCTGTAAAAATGAATAAGAAATAAATTATTATCTGAGGAAGCTTTCTATCAAATACTTGGCAGCGGTTTTTTAAATGATTTCTATTTTTTTTTGCTTCCTCAAATAAAAAAGGTTGTAATGGTGAAAAATTTCGATTCAGTTCTTCAGATTTTCTCGTCGTTTTGAAGGTTCCTGAACTGAAAAAACGCATTTTTTGAAAAGTCCGTACGTATGTATGCGTGTGTGTATGTGTATGTGATGATTTTAGGGGACGCGATAACTTTTGAAGGAATGAAGATATCGATTTCAAATTTTGCATACATATCCGTTATAATTTATGTAAGAACTGATTAATTTTTGGAAGTGATTAACCCTAATTAATGATGTTTTTCACAAAAAAGACATTTTTTCTAAAATTAAAAAAATTGAATATTTTTAATATTAATATTGATCGTATATATTTTTGATGTTTATTTTGTGTTTTTCTGTTATTTATTATATAATGTATACTTTAGTATTGAAGTTTATTTATTATAAATTTAAAAGACTCGTATTTCAGTTCTTTTTCCTAAATTTTGATATTTTGAGTTTGATATTGTTTTCATGGTTTATAAAACCATTCTTTACAAATTGTATACTGAAATTAAAAATTTTAGTTATTTAAACCTTGTTAAGGGTGTTTTTAATAAAATTAAATTAAATTTTGATTTTTTCATAAAATTTAAAAATTTCATATTCTGATTATTAACATTATGTAGATTTTTTTTGTTCTTATCTAGACCGTACTGAGGTTATAAAAGACCCGTAATTAAATGATTTCAGTTACAATTTTTACTTCCAGTAATTCAGATCGAATTCATGGTTTTTCTATTCCCACTTTTTGAATTTTATATTGAATTAAATATCATCAATTTTTTTCTCAGAATTCTTTGAGAAAGCATTTGCTAATGCAGTTAGTGTTCTGTCGAACATGCGTTTTACCGACCGATATCTTTTAAATTTTATTCTCCGTAGTCAAAGCGATTTGAAGTCCGCGTAGAAGACGGCCTTATTATCGATTAGTTGCAAGTCCGCTATTCATCTGTTTCGCGGTCCGGCAAGCTAGTTTGCGTTATTGAATATCTAGTTTAGTTTGTCTCTGTCAACCAACTCTCTTTTACAGATCTGTAAAGATTAAAGTTTAATCTTTTAGTATTCGCTCTTAATTGAGTTTCCTCACAATTCTCAATTATTGACATCTTGCCTTTTAATCGCGAATTCACGCATATCTGTCCGGATAAACTTGCCTTTTTGCGGGCACCGCGATACGCGTCTCGCGCCGTTATACAATCGATTAATGCTTATCGCGCTAACATACGCGCATTGCTTGAAATAAATATGCGCTCCTTGCGCTAATATATTCGCCTCTCTGCATTACATACCAATACCAGATTGATTTAATTCTTGCACGGTCGACCCGTGTCCAGGGGTTTCAGCACTAGCAACTCGTGTCTGAAGCACACACGCTGCCAAGTCGGTTAAACTCTTGCGGCTCTAACTGCCGATGATTGTAACGTCAATCTGCATATACATACACACACACGATTCACACCTCCTTTTTTTCTTCGTAGCAGCTTGTACTTTGAGGGGTTTTTATGCCTATGGCTTTTCCCCTCGTGAGCATTAAACTAACATATTGTTAAGCTCAATTAATGTCTTATTTTGTACCCTACAAAGATTCCCCAATCCTTTTCCTACCTTGAAACCTTATTTTTAATTTTTATTTTTTTTATTTATTATTTTTATTTAAAAACACGGATACTTTTGTAAGAAAAAGTATTTCGCTACTACAGCTAGCAGTTTTTTTGTGCCTCCCGCCTGCATTCCCGGCACCCCTACCTATACCCTCTAATATCAACATATACTTTTTAGTACTGTTTTATTATGAATTGATTACGGCTTTAATTACGAATTAATCATGGTTTTATAACGTCTGCCATAGTTTTGCTATGCTTAGCTTCAACTTAATGTAACGTTAATTCTTGTTAAACTTGCAACTTCTTTCTAAAAGTAGTGTTCGCAAGTCGTGCGAGATAGTATTTTGAACTTAGCACCCGTTGAAAAAGGTCTATTTTTCGCACTTATTGCAAAAAATACTATTTTGACTATTTCATATATATCCTATATTTCCTACACTTACAAAAAGAGGGATCACTTTTATCAGTAAACATCTACAAATCTAATAATTGCCAGCACTTGCGTACCGGCGTTGGTTGTATTACCCTTTTTTCCTGGATCAATATATTACATCTTATCATGTTTACGTGACTTTTCATTTTTATTATACTTATGAGGCTAAACTACACGCTTCCTGAATAAAAAAAATACTTTTAAACTTGATTTACAAAAAAGACATGGTTACTCTTACCTAAATTTTAAATGTAGTTTGACTAGCTGATTTCAAAATTGTTTTAAATTGAAAAATCCTTTATTGCAGGATAAAAATTTGGTTTTCAATGTGTAAAATTTAATTTACATGGTACAAACATGAGTAAAACTGGTGAAGTCCACTATCGCGTAGCAAATTTAGAAAAAAAATAATACAAAAATATTGTTATCTTATAATAAAAACAAATAAAAGATATTAAAGTTACTAAAAAAATCCTTTCAATTTTTTTTTCACTTTATTCGAAATCTCTTCAGTTGAACTGTATGTGGCGAATAAAATATTTTTTCATCATTTTAACCTCTAAATGACATCTTTGGTAGAGATTTTGAGGTTGTCATGATGAAAAAATATTTATGACCTTGTACGGGAGGTGTTTTTGTGCCTCACCCGATGTTCTGCTTCGCTTCGCTCGGCCGAGCAACCTCCGGGTGAGGGACAACACACCTCCCGCACCAGGTCAAAAATGTACTATTTTGAGATAAAAAATTTATATATAACAGCAAAGGATTTGTCAACTTCAAAAAATGAAGCTATACAGTCAATTACAAATTAAATTTGGTTGGACAAACTTAATAAATTAGGTAAAATTAAGAAGAATTGTAATAATAATTTATAAGTTTTATTGATACGTTATTTCAATTATAAAAAGTTGCTCCAATGTTTTGGTTTTAAGCTATAATATAAGCTGGCTCTATATAATTTATAGTTTTTTCTTCCGTATAGATTGAAGTTAGGGGAAAGTGGGGTAAAATGAGAATAGGGTAAAACCATATATCAAAGATACTTTGGAACGAAAAAAGATAACCGAACCAAACTTGGGGGACTTATTTAAAATGTTAAACAAATTTCCCTAGAACTGGCTTATTTGATGCCAATCTTGATTTGTAAACGAAATTTTTAATGTTTTTTTTTCTAATTTTAAACAAGACGAGCTATTACATTTAACCAGAGTGCATTCGAGTTGCGCACTATAGATAAACTTAAACAACAATTTCTAACGAACAAAACGGTTTCTCTAGTTTTATTCTTTACGGGCATATTTGCATTTTAAAAACATTTAAAAATGGGTTAAAAACAGAAATCATATATTAAAGATAGGCAGCAGCAATACGATATTAACATGCAAAAATATCGAAATTGTATTCCCCTGTAACTTTGGATAGAATAAATATTTTTTAACGTAAAGCTTAAATGAAAGCTTGATTCAGTATCTTTAATTTGAGTGGTTAAATAAGCCTTTTGCTTCTTTGAAATTGAAACTACGAGCAAAAGAGCTAGCTTATATTTTTTTTTTAAAAAAGAAAAAATAGAATAAAGGAAAATTTGTGAATTTCAAAAAAGTGTATCTTAAGAACCATTGCTTTAAAGAAAATCAGCGGGAGCTTAAATTTTTCGTTAAAGAGTTTAGTTTAAAAGTACAATGAAGATTTATGCTTGGCATTTGATGTTGCACTTTAATTCAGCGATTCTGGTTTTACCTCACGTAATTTTATGGTTTTACCTTACCAAGCGGGTTACACCCAGAAAGAAAGAGTTTTTACATAATTTAGGATTAATATTAAATAATCACTAGTCGGGACAAAGTAGATATTGTACCTAACAGCCTACCGATTAAAGCTTTTTTTGTCCGAAATAAAAATATTAAAAAACAAAAAGTTACAGACAAAACAAAATCACTTTCATATTTTACCCCATCTTCCCCTACAGTTAGCAATATTGATATTATCCACATGGTTTCAAACATAAGAATCTACCTATTTTTCACAGTATTAATTTTGTTTCACGGAAAATGAAAATACTTAAAAATCAAATGGAATAGTAGGAATGTACAAATTAAAATAAATTCAGATTAATATGAAAATGTTAGTTAATTTATGGTTTACACAAATAAAAATCCATATACAAATCTATGTAGATGTTTTACTTCCCTACTGAAAAATCTCACCTGAGATCTCATGCCAAAATCTCATGTGACTTTTTTTTTGTATAAAACAGTTTAAAATGAAGTTAAAAAAATTTTTAAACATTTTTTAAAATTTGAGAACTCAGAATTTTTTTTTAATTTTTTAAGTTCCTACATTTTAAAAAAAGTTTAGAAATCATTTCTAACTTTATTTTAAGCTGTTTTGAGCAAAAAAAAAATCACATGAGATTTTGTCATGAGATCTCAGGTGAGATTTTTCAGTAGGGATAGAATAACGTTTTCAAAAGTAAGAATACTGTATAACTTATTACATTTATTTATAATAACGGAAGTATAAAATTAATTTTTATTTTAATATACTAACAAAGAGACTATCTAGTACTTAAGTTATAGAATTTAGTACACAAAATATTTTTAGTATAAGATGAAAGTTATGTAATTTGTAAGATCCAATGTTCTTTTAATTTTTAAATATACACTCTAACAAGTTTTATTATTTAGCATTATTTAATATTACATTTATTTTAAAAAGTTATAAATGTTTAACCATAACCATATAAAATTATACTTTGAAACTTGCTCTAAATCAATAATATATAATGAGAAAACCATGCGCCAAATTGTTTTTTATTCTATTTCATATTACATTTTTTTAAAAAAAGTTAACTCAAGACAATAAATTTAGTTTTAACCATTTTAGTATTTAACAATTAATATGCAAAACAAAAATAATATGTAACTTATTTAATGTTAATTTTTACATTCAGCCAAAATTTTATGTACTATTTTTTCAGAAAAATTATTTTATGATCAAAAGAATTTTCATTACACAAATTGTTTCACTGAAATTTAAAATTTGGTTTGTATAAATTAGTTTTATTTGTATCTTATAAAGTATACACATAAATCTGCTTTAAGTATCAAGTAGCCTCCCTTAAAAAGAACTGCATGTAATAAAATCAATGTTGAAATCAATCTTATGCTCAAATTTAAGTAAATAACTGACTTATTAGCAACCCATTTTTAAAATTATGTATATAATTAAATTAAATAATAAAATAACCTTGATGAGTCTTTATAAAAAATATCTTAAACATACTTACTGTAAGTAGATAAAAAGTTTTAGCACTCTTCTTGTATGAATAATCTCTTATAGTATCTACACAATTGAAAATTAATGCCTTTTATATTAATAAAATACGTATTTTGTTAAACAACATCTGATTATAAAACTAAAGTGTATAATCAACATCTAAAAAACGTTTAACAGACGTCTTTTATCTTTCAGATAAGACGTCTAATACGTCAGGTCTTATAGATACATTTTAGACTTATCAGACGTCTAAAACGTTAGGTCTAATAGACGTCAGGTATCTTTAACATCCCTGGTTCGCGGATCTTTACAAAATGTTGTTCCACTGTATTTGTTTAATATAGATAGTAATTCTTTGAGAGCACTGTGCTTAATAGTATGATGATTAGCCCATTTTACTACGTCAGAACGAAAATTTGTATCATGAACTTCAGAAGGACTCATAAGCAATTTTTGAATACTATCGTAATCATCCGAATATTCAGTTATATCGCTTAATTCCGGTATACTCTCTGCTTCACTGTCGCTATACCGATTCTCATCTATACTACCTATACTACTCGCATCATCGTTAAAATCATCGGCATCACAATTGACGATGTTACTTTCTGGTGTAAGTAATAGTAAATCGTCGTCAATAGGTATTTGAAGTAAATTTTCAAATTCTGAATTGTCACTCATATTCATTTCCACTAATAACCTATCCGAATCGTTATTAATAACATCTTTTTCAAGTGTTGTACTTTCGTTACTAATTGTAATACTATTTGATGTACTTGATACTGCTTCAAGATTATTGGTATCCGATATTATTGTTTGCTCAAGGAGTAATGTTGGCTCATCAGAGTTGAGGCCATTCTCTGATGCAGTCTCTGCTTGACTGTCATTTTTTGGTTCAATTCCTAATAAACTGTGTAATTGAGCATTGACCGATTCTCGAGCCAATTTTTTTTGCATTTGCGTTGTTTGTGGAAATACACCTTTTCTTTTTCGACCCATGTGTTCTAAAAAAAAAAAAAAAAAAAAAATCAGCGAACACTAAATAGTCTTTATAGAACCAATTATTTAACTTGTTTTTTATGTAACAAATTGTTTGGTTTTGGGTGTTTCGTTTGTAAGACGAAACCGGAGTGGACTGTATAAATTTTTATGGGAGCGGTTTCGATCGTATGGGAAATGTGAGTGTG